>CAMOHE010026009.1:0-28162 GCA_946598075.1 Artocarpus hirsutus | reverse complement strand
AATGTGGATACCTAGGAATAATGAAGAATTGTAATATTTGTATATATGTAAAAGTGTGAAACTTGGTAATGGTTAACTACGGTATCCACGAGATATGATCATAATAAACCTCATAATCTGGTATATGATGTAAATTAACTAACCATGCAGTTTTAATGTGGTAATGAATAAAACCTTAAGGTGAGTAATGATTTTCCCTACTGAGCATGTCGATGCTCATCCCTATCATATTTACATCTCTCAGGTGGAACTCAGTGCAACTTATCTGACGAGAAATAGGCAACAACACTGTTGATTTCGTGTTGGAAGATCTTTGTTTAATTGTAACTCGTCTAGATTATGTAAGATTCGTATTTCTTTTGTGATGGCTGTGTTAAGTTATTTGGGAATTATACTATAGTGATGATGACTGTATTTTAAATATTTGGTGCTACATTAAAAACTGTGGTTTGTATTTTAAATATTTATTTTTATTTTTATTTTTGTTCAAAGACCCATGAGCATTGTTTAATGGATTTAAATAATATTGAACCTAAGTTTATTTTTATTTATTCAATACTACCAACCCCCACATAGGGGTGTTACAAGCCAATTGTCCTTTTCTCCCTCTATTTATCTCTCCCTCCCCCTCTCATTCTCACTCACTCTCTCACTCTCCCTCTCTCGTCTCTCTCCTCGGTACCTCTCGCTCTCTCTCATTGCCTCTTAAAAAAATTTTGAAACAAAAATCAATTTCAAGCTTCGGGTTAGTGGATTGAAAGCTCGAGAACAAGTTTTAGCAACTAAAACTACGATTTAAAGCTTTGATTTGAGGTTAGTTTCAAAATTTCTAAATTTTTTAAATTTTCTTACATTTTGAAATCTAAGCTTTTCTAAGCTTAGAAAACCTTCAATCTAGGTTAGAGGAACTTAAAATAACTAGAATACAAGCTTTTTTTGATCAAAAACGATTTTAAACCAAGATTTTTCATTTTTCTCTATTGTTTTTCATTTTCGGATTTTTTTAAAAATTTTGTCTAAAACTTGTTTTAATGTAATAAAAAGTGATCTACTGTATTTTTCTATCATCTATTGATGATACCCATGCCTGAGAATTGAGAAAAACAGGTTGAAATGGAGAATTGGGCTCGGGAGGCCAAATTCCCTTGTTTGAAAAATTTTAGAATTTTTCCAGATCGGCAGGCCGAAGTTCATGTTCGGCAAGCCAAATTTATGAGTTCGGCAGGCCGGATTCATACGACCGGCAGGCCGAACCTGAAAAAGTTTGGTCGACCAGACTTGGTTTTTCAGCAGGCCAAACTATGCAATTCAACCGGCCGAACTAAGGGACCGACAGGCTGACCGGGCATGATAAAATTTTGTAATTTTTCACCCGTTTTTATCGTTTTGAACCCCAGTTGAAATCCCGACTTTGTAGAATGATTTCATAAACCTAAATGGCACACTATAACACCCTAAGATGATTTAGTAACATAGAATATCTCACGCTAGATACTAATAAACCTAGTTTTCATTTAAGGTTATACGTGGATCCACGGAACTAACGTATAGCGGACTGGGATTACAATGTGGGACACCGATACGAGTATTGAGGTAAGACTTCTACCCCTTCCTTGGTAACTAGTTTTAAATGTTTTGGCCTCAAAGGAATTTTTAACAAAAATGTTTTCAAATGATTGGTTGAAAATACATTTTTGTTGACTGATTTTATAAACAGTAGAATTGAGGTGATTTTTCATAACAAACCTCATAATGAATGTAAATGATTATATTTGGTAAAAAGAGATTTTAATAATCATAGAAAGATATATATAATTATATTTAAGGGCATGATGCCATATCAGAGATCGGGTCGTATAAAGTGCAACCTTGAGGGCAGGTCCCGAAACCCAGCTAGACCACTACAGTGGTGAAATACATATGTTTGCCCAGGAAAAGAAAATGGTATTATTTCTGGTCGACCCATTTAAACTGTTTTGGTAAAGAAAGCTTTTTATTAAATTTTCATCTATTTATTTATTTGTTCTAGTTCGTTTTCTATATATTTATTTGAATAATAAAATTTCTTTTAAAATTAAATATTTTCAAAATATATTCTTACAGAGCATTTCGCTCACATTTTATTTGTTTTAAAATCTTTCCTATTTAGGTGGATATCAGCTTAAGATCGAAGAAGAGTCCGTTGACCGAACTTGCGACCAGTAGAAAATTTGGGTAGGTTGCAGTACAAATAATTCAAGGCATGTATAATCTTAACTTCACTTTTATTTTGGACTGAGGTTGTATTTTTAATATTGTTAGTACTATGTGTGTGTACAAAATGTGGGTCAGTAGGACCCATTCTCGTTTCATTCCATTTTTTTATTATCATTTCCTTATTGTTTATTTTATTAACTTATTTGTTTGTTTAAATATTATAATTACTCGTTTCAAAAGGGTTTTAAAACTATCACATTTTCTTAAATAAATTCCTTAATTCTTAAGCCCATGTTTTAACTAAATTTCTATTTAATTAACCTAATTGAACTGTCATGTCACCTCCCGTACTCCGGGACGTAACAATGTAATAGTATATATGATAATCAACTATACATTACATGCACAATGATTTTTAAAAAGAAAAGAAACAAGTTTTCGATATGTTTTATAGTCATGTAATGTGGTTATATAGCTTTTCGCATGCATTTTCCTTTAAATGCTATTCGTATGGATTTTAAATACCACATTTTGATAGTCTACATTAATGTATATAGGACGGCACGTTAGGCATGAGACATGAAAATCGTTTAAAAATTTTGAACAATTTAATGCACATTGCACAAATGACAAAATTCTATTTTTTTTTTTATTGTCTGTCGATGATATTGGAGGAAGGGGCTGAGATGAAAATTCAGCAGAACATTAAAATACATCCCATTGACTTCTTTATGTAGCAAGACACAAGCGAATCCTAAGGCTAATTTATTTTTGTGATTTTTTAGACCATAAATGCTTAAAATGTCTCAGTCTACTCTTTAAATAACTCTGGCACTCTATGCATGTCCTGAATAAACAACATGTCATTTTGATAAACAAAAGGACATGTCGACTATATCCAACATCTTTCTTTCCTCTTTCACAATTGGTTCACGACATAACATTTTGTTGAATCATGAAACGACAATTCGTTTAAATTCAGAGTTGTTTTTCATTCACGATAAGATAACAACTATTTTGTAACTCACGATATGTCGTTTAATTATATGGCATTAATGACATGTAGTTTATTTTTACAACAGACCGCGTATTTCCCAAAAAAAAAAAAAGAAAAGGTGTCGTTATCATTGGATGCTATAAAAATAAAACAGGTATTTTTTGTTTTTTCCATAAGTTTGTCAGCTGACAGCTATTTGACAAAGTTTTCTCACATTTCCATTCAAGTAGCGACGGAATGAAAATCATTAATTTTATATTCCTTAATTAAGGAGTAGCTAGGAGTTGAAAGATGAACAATCAATGTGACCTAAAACTTATGTAATGTTTCTTCAGAACTAGGTGGTCGGTAAAAGAAAAATTAGATTGCAGAAGAGTCGAAAGATCCTGGATTCTTATCAACAAAATATTCTGAATTTGAACCTGTTTTGCACTGCAAATAATTGTATTTGTAAAATATGATCACACAGGAGAAGTGACAAAGGACATTTTTTTTTCCAGAGAACTTATGTAATTTTCTGCAAAAAAAAAAAAAAAAAAAAAAAAAAAAAAAAGGGCTATTGTCACTCGCAATTTCCAAGTAGATGCGAACCGAACCTTGGCTGAACCTATAACCTAATGCCTGAAAAATCTTTAGAAGCCCATATATATTATTACTATTTACTACTTTTTTTTGCCTTTAAATTTGTCCTGTTTTTAAGGAAGATGGAAATAGCATACTTTTAAAACTCATTAAAGTAGATAATAGATTTTAAAAATATTTGTAGTAAATAGTAGCAAAAAGAAAATTTATTTGCAACTTTTTTTCTCATTGTAAATAAATGCGTAAAAACAATTTTTTCAAATAAATTTTTCATTTGTCGTCATTTACTACAAATTTTTTTAAGACCTGATATTACTCCAAAAGTTTTGAAAAAATGCTATTCACTATGATTTCTCCCTTTATTTATACGAATACATGTTGATAGAATTTAGACTTTTAAAAGATATAGATTTCTCTCTTAAAAGGACAATCTGTTAAGTGAAATAACTTAATGTTTTTATAAATTTGTGTTTGGTTTCATGTTTTAATAAAGTGAGATTTGAAATTCTTTTCTTTACATGCCTCCCGTAGGATGGTACTCCTTTTAAAGTTATCAATCTTGTATTGAATGAATGGAGCCGCTCGTTTGAGCTTATTGGGCTTTGATACCATGATAGAATTTGGACTTGCTAAGTACATAAGCTTTCATCTTAAAAGTTTAGCTTGTTAACTGAGATAACCTAATGTCTTTATAAATTGGTGTTTAGTTTTATGTTTTAACAATATAGAACTCAAAATTCTTTTCTCCTTACACACAGTGTACATATATATATATATATATATATAAAGCACAAAATTGATAGAGACGGGAGTTGAGTTAGTATGTCATACACAATGCCTCATGAGCTCATTTCCGTCTATTTAGGCGTGAATAATGCAGTTTTGGAGATCATATATAATTATGCAATATAATTACGTTACCTATACGAATTCGCAAAAAGAAACTTTGCAATCATTTATGTTATTCATGTACGAATTAAAGTAGTCGTGCTCGTGCATCAAGCACTGTCAATGACCTTGCAAGTCTTTTAAAGTTTGAAGAAAACGACTGAGTGGTTGAAACGCACTTTTTCCCGCAGATTAGTCACTGTGCTGTCCAATTGTTTGAGTACTGCACCTCATATATGTTACAAAGCAACTAAAGCCTGGCTAATAATATAGTCTTGTCATATAATGACGCGTATTATAAAATTCTATTATTTTTGCTTACTTGTGAACTAAAATTTAGTAGCTTTTTATTCCTATGTTGTTGGCTTCACTTTGTTCCTGATTGATCATTTCTCGTGTCTTTTGTTATTGTTTTTGTTTTCCTTTCCTCTACATAAGAAAGTAGCCTTGGCCGCGAAGAACATGTTGTTTTCAGGCCGAAAAGGAACTAAAAGAGAGTATATAAGCCTATTGTTTGTCCTATGCAAGCGGTTCTTTGACTTTAAGTAGCCCATTACAGCGTAAAAAATAATAACAAAAAAGAAAAAAATTCACTTATAAATCAAGGTCCTGTTTGATACTGATGTAGATTATGCCAATAGTTAGTGGGATGAAGGAAGTGAAAATTTTGAAAACATGTTTTTCAAAAAATTCAATGGAATATGAGACAAATTTTTAATACGTAATGCAAATGTTATATTGAGTTTATGAAATCTTATATATTAAAGCTTTCTGTATAAATTTTAAAGTCTTCTCATAAGAGCTTTTTGAGCAGTCATATTTTACCCCATTTTGTTTGGTATTGTTTCATGAAAGACCTTTTTCTTTGTGTCATAAATTTTAAAATTGTATATAAAAATGTTATGATAACTTTTCAAAAGAGCTTCTATTTTAAGTTAAGAAATATGGTTTCTCCATAAAGTTCTCTAAGAAGATTGAAACTCGAACAAAATTTTAGTAAGCTTTTATAAACTTCATTTGAACATCTTTATTGTTTTTTTGAAAATGTCAACATCATTTTTGCACTAATTGAAAAACCTAACTTTTACTTATCTTCTCTAATATATAAAAGTATTAAAATAAATATATCAAATGGCCTTTAATTAGTGGCTTTGACAGATTGCGTATTTAAATTATAAAAGAACAACAAGTGTGAGATGTTCTTTAAAAACATTATAAAACATTATAAAAGAGTTTTTATGATTTTTGTGGGTTTTTATAGTTTGAAATATCTAAAATCGTTAACCGAACCTATAAAAAGAAACAAAATTTCCAATAGATCTTTTGGGTCCTTGGTTCTAAAAGGTTAACATATTAGGAAAAATAACACAAACTCTTTCAAACCCATTCTTGAATCAATAATTTAATCAGTGTGAGACTTTTTTTATACATTCTCAACAATCCTTCATTAAATGAAGCTCATGTTCATTATCCGCCCATCTTCATAAAAGATTAACTAGAAAGATCACAACTTCCTAAGATCACTGCCACGTTTGAGCCTCTCGTTATTATAGAGTATCCATCTCGAGAGTTCATTTTTATTACAAATTTTCCTATTTTCATGATTCAACATCGAGGCCCATCAACCTTCGTCTGATTTTCTCCGGGGTTCAGCTGGTAAGTATAAGGTTAATCTATCGGGAGGAATAGCTCAAAACCTTAAACCCTCCTCAATTCCATGTGTAGCAAGTAGCCAATATGAATTTGTTCACACATTCCTAACATAACTAATCCCAATCAATTAATAGGGTGTTTAGCAAGGTAGTGGGAACCGTTGGTTATGACTATTTGTACTATAACATGTAAGAGTTTTATACTCTAGCGATTTTTTTTTTAATTGTTACTGTAACATGTGTGAGCTTTACATTATTTATAACTGAAAGAGTGGTGTGAACTATTTTTGCTAAAAACAAAATAAATATCAAAGTCAATCAGTCTCATTTAATCGGTTTTCGCAAGTTGTTGGTTTTTTAAACATGCCTACCAAAGGCAAGTACTTGTACATGCAAAAGCAATATTAAACATGCCTTGTGAATTCATTCTGAAGCCTTCCATATTGTTGTCCAACTATTTTTTTCTGATGAAATAAATATTGAAGTTACCAATCATAATCAAATAAATAATAAGCATGAACCAAGGCTACTCGTTTCTTGACGTCTTCATCTCAAGCGAAGACCAAAGACTTCTTCCCTTTGATTTGGCGGGAAATTTGAATAGTGTGGAACTAAAGACTCACAAGTCACCAAGCCATTGACATGGGAGCACAACGAACTCATGGATGAGAGAATGACATGTGGCTCTACAAGCACATTGTAATTGGAGAATTCCATTCACGCGCTCCATATATACGTGGTATTCACGTTTGATAACAAAATCCAACTCCCAACAAGAAGAAGAAAACCGAGGGATGAAGGGAAAAAAAAAAGGTGGGAAAAAAAAGAAAGAGAGAGACGTTGCACACTTTATGAGATGTCGCAGTCAAATTTTTAACTCTTTTGAGTCTGTGCAGGCACCACAAAGAGATTAAAAAAATTGGAGAAGAAAAAGGGAAACCAAAAAAGAGGAGAGGAAGAAGAATAAGTGAGAGAGGGAAAAAAGGAAGGGAAAGGAAAGGAAAAAAGTTTGTATAGTGAGGATCTTTCAGTGCCATCAATTCAATTAATTGTGTTTGGACTGTCATCCATTTGCTCCCAAACCAAAATCACTTTCCCTATGCATTTGCACCCTCTTTTCCCTTACATGACATGACAATATTTTCATTTTCTCACCAAGTGATCACGTTCCCTCCATCCTCCGCTTTCTATCTCTTTCTCTTGAAAAAAGAAGGAAAAGGAGGGTGAAAAAGAAAAGGCCATTACACTGTTTAACATAAAGTGATGAGCTCAGTGTAATATATATAAAGATGCCCCATCTAAATCTAGTTGGGAATATATTTCAATCGGAACAATGATGCCTTATTTTCACTTTATTTGGGAGTAATAGATTAAAGGGGCCAGTCACATTTTGCATCAACAATCCCTTTCCATCAATTTCCAAGTTAAAAAGGCTAAGCTTCTATAAGCAAAATGAGGACTAGAGTATAGAAATATAAAGTCATTAGAGGAAAAAAAAAGTTTGGTAAAGATGACCTTTATGATCTCTATTCTCTCTCTATATATGCGTCTGTAAATATATAAGCATATGTAATCATAATTTTCCCTTTTTTTCCTGATGCTATTGTGGTGCCATGTGTCACGAAACTTTTCCATACCGACAAGCTAGGCCACCTTGAAACAGGTAATTACCCTCCACCAAGCTCTAATCCCCCCAATAAATCTTTTAATCGAAATTGAAACAAAAGGTAATTAGGAGATCAGTAATGTCTTCTGAGATGTTTTAATTATAACTAGAAGATGATCAGGGGGACTTATTAATTTGCTTCATGTTTCAACCATATATATACATGTATATATATATATATATATGCACACACGTCTAGAATTTGAACTTATTAACCCATCATATAGTCATTAATTGATGAGAAAGTAAAAACCACGCCTAAATTAAGTGACGGGAATAAGCTTCCTTAACTTATACATATTGTGCCGTGCATACCAAATCTTGAGATTAATTTGTCTTTATTCATAGGATAAGGAAAAATGGAAAAAGAATTATACTCTTGTTCATACTTGTGTAATAATGTTCTTTTTTATGTGTCTCATATAATTAAGCTTGTGTCCATAAATGATGGTAATTAGTGTTCCAAACACCATAAGTCATTGTATATAATTGAACTTTTTCACTGAAAGGTGGAGAAGCTTGTGTATAGGATTCTCAGAATTAAAAAGAAAAGGAAAAAGGGTAAAACATCTCGGCCACTGCAACTTATAGCTAGCAGTACAAAGGTCATGTCGTTGGACTTCAGGTTCTAGAAAACGACAAGTTTTGTTGGGACATATGCTTGATGAAAAGGGGGAAGTAGGGAAGGAAAAGTGTACCGAAAACAGTTTTCAAAACACTAGAACCAATACTAAAGAAGTTTAAGATTTACATGTATATCTATTGAATAATTAAGATAACATGCAATTGATAAGGAATCAACAGAAAAATGATCCCAACCAAATTATAACCTATAGTTTTAGTGATAATATTAGTTGTAGAATTATCGTTAAGCTTATGATCAGATAATTGTAATGGTAAAAATTAAATAAAAAAAATACAGGAAAGAGGATTTAAAAGCTAAAGCTTATCTGGGTTTTGCCCAAGAGAGTGAAAACAGGAATGCAGGATGGTAACAAGGGGGGATCACTTGAACGTGGTACATGGACACGTGCAAATGATGGCATTGTCTACGCTTGCTAATGATGGATTTCCACCGCTTCTTCCACTGCGTGGGTTCCACCCCTATCATGCGACCCAACTTCATTGCCTTCTTTTTCTTTGACCGACAAAATACCCATTTCAAATCAATGTTGCTGACAATTTCGCTCAATATCAAACCTGCTGTCTCAATCTCTGATCACCACAATTATCAACAATATATGCTTCTTCTTTTTTAACATAATTTGAATTTTGATGAAATTTTGTTGATATTTTTGGCCAATCACATGTGCATGACCCAATCATATAGTGACACTTGTGCATGAGTTTTCATGTTTCAAAGTCATGCTGTGAATCTATGATCCAATCAGTTCTGTGTCCGCCATTGTCATTCAAGCCCCTTATTTCTGATCTTGACTGGGTCCTAATTTTTGGTTTCCTATCTTTGCTTGCCACGTATAGATTTACCGCTAGAAAATTGGGATTTGAAGTCTCCAATTTTTTTTTTTTATTTCTTATTTTAATTTTCGTTTTTTTTGGTTGGACAAAATGACGTTCAAGTCTTAATTAGCTTAACCTAACATGTTTGAGATTACATACTTGTGCGTGTTCCTTATGCCACCTAAATCTCTTATAATTTAGTTACGTTAAATGTAGCTTTATCAATGATTGTTTCAAGCACAAAATACTACGTGTCGGATGTTGGATAGGATGGAAAACGGAGTGGTTTAAAATAGATTCAAATCATCGCTTTAATTTTGAAATACCAAATGGTGTCTAATCATATCAAGTTATTTTTAAAAAATTTGAAATGCTTTTAACTAACTTCTACGTGCTTTTCAACAGATAACTTAGCATAATATGATCAGACACTACTTGAGACTAAAAAAAAAATTGTACAAATAATCTAAATTCATTTAAAACTACCAAGGTGAAGAAGGAAATAAATTAAAAGGAATAATTTTTTTTTTCATGTTGATAGAATGGGATTAACAATGAAAAACGCAAACATAAAGTTTTAATTATCAGGCAGATAAATTGATTTACTCACTAACAATCTATATTTATAAAAATTTGAAATACTTTAAACCAACTTTTACATGCTTTATTTTTTATTAATGCTTAACATAGTATGATTAAGTAGACACTATCTTAGACACCAAAAATTAAATAGATTTAGTCCAAGTCGCAATTAATATAAAAGATCTTTTAAATATTTTTATTCTATTTTTATTTCAGTATACAAGACAAGATCCATTTATATCGTATTATTTATATCTTACAGACTTATGCAATCTCAATCGTTTAAAATTATCAAGGTGAAGAAGGAAAGAAATTCAGAGGAAGAAAATGTATTTATTTGTTGTTGATATAGAACGGGATCCACATTGAGAAGTGCAAGCATAAATTTTAATTATTGGGCTTGGATAAAATGATTTACTTACTAATGATCTACATTCTTATGAAATTAAACTTCTCTCTTTTGCCTCCATAATTTTAAGAAATAATTACAATACGTGTCCAAATTATTGTTATGAAATTAAAATCTAACACAATATTCAAAGTATCTTAAAAATATCCTTAATGATATTATAATTATCTTAATGATATTACATATTGTACTATATAATTACATATAAATAATTTTAATGATATTATTATGAGACATTTATAATTTTTTATAAATTAGAGTTATATTTTAATTCAATAAACGTAATTGGGCCAATTGTCTTATTAACCTTAATTTTAATGCGCCCACAAGATTGGGTCTTGTCTAATTTTTAATCAATTCTTGTGAATTTTTTTATCTACCAAACAACCGAACATTATATTTTATTTCTTCAATTTCTTTTGCTTTTCTATTTCACAATATTTGACAAATGGAAATATCAGTGCAATGATTAAGCACAGTAGCATGACTTATTTAACATTTTGCAGCTTTAGTGGTTTCCATGCATTACCCAAAGTAAGCAAAAATTACAAAATAATAAACATAGTGATTAATCCCTTTGTTGTGTGATCATACAACAACTTAAGGTAGGTACAGAATAATGACCACCTACCTAGATAGCTATAGCTAAAGATAAAATTTAGGTTAAATTTATATATAAATCAGGGAGATTCTAGAGTGGAACATCCTATTATAAAACTTCATAAAACTATTAATTACAATCATACAATTTAAATCATATTCTATATATTATATAGAATTTGATATTATTTTAGGATGATTCTAAGCAACATTTTTAAATAAACATTGTCAGATTTAAATCATAAGGTTGAAGTTAAAAAGATGTAAATTCTATCTTTACATATAAGTAAATAAGAGGAAAACTTAATATATATATATATATATAGATTAATGTTGTCGTGATTGAAGGAGGCCAATGAGGTGTAGATTACAGCACTAGTGGTGTGTAATATATGCTTACGTGAGTGAGGCCAAAAACATGGAATTAATTATGGATTCAAGCTCATAATCTCACATTTGTCAACACTGATATGATTATCCCTCGCAATGGCGTCAAACTAGAATGACACCTAGCCAATGGGATTAAAAAGTGTTACCTTTTGAGATGATCCTAAAGTAATAACAGGGGCCAAGGTTAATTTTCACCGTGCAAATCATGCACTTACTCGAATACGACATCATCTCAGGTAGAAGTAACTCCTAAAAGAAGGTGGATTTTGGTGATCCCGATTTAAAAAGCTATGCCAAAGAAAAAGAAATGGCTTCTTCCAAAAGGAAAAAGACAAAGAACAGCAGAAAAATCTGTATGATCACAAGATCAAAGTACATCTAGTATAGCCACGATCCGTTTGGAATGCTGCTTTGCAGGGGCCAGCTTTGCCAAATAGTATGAGACGATTTAAATTATAATATATATATATATATATATTTATATAAATGAAAATATCTTTTTATTCATAGGTTATATTCTTGCTATTTATAAAACTATAGGCCCCAATCTAATATATAGTATATTTTTTTATATTAGGTCTAAAAAAAAATTATAACCTATAGGATTAAATAAGATTGCTCTCAATAAATTTTGTTGATTAACTATTCTTCTTAAAAAAAAAAAAAAGGGACACATATCTATTATGTGGCTGTGTCTGGTCTTACAGTCATTTCAATGTAAAGTTGAAATTTCCACGCTCACAAATTTTTAAATAATTATACATTAATGACTAGAAAATTTTTCTCCTTATATATTTTTATGGTTTTGAACTCGTAATCTCCCTCTAACATTATGTCAGATTTCGATCAAATATTCCCCTGAAGCTCTTAGGATGTAAGTAGAACATCACTGTTTAAAAAATAAATAATAACAACAACAACTATCCCCGGAACTATTCTCAAGTGGGAGAATATATGTCTCGTGTTGATAGGTTACAATAGCTAATAATTGGTTGGTAGACTTTAATTCGAAGTAAAGAATCACTTTAGATCGTACCCTAAAAGTTTATATAAATTCTACCCATTTAGCTTATTTTAAATCCCCGAAATTCGCTCAATATCTCATCCTTTTACGTAGCAATTTTCAGCCTAGTGTGACTTGGTTGTCATGGCAAAGAATCCCTTCGGCCCAAAATATTCATGTTAAGAGTGACTGTGGCACATGGAAAGCCGAAGGATAGGTTGAAGAATGGATAAAAGTGAGATCCTCGGAGATTTGTTGTCCAAGTAAAATCCACGTATATAGGCAAACTCAAAACATCATGAGCTGTTCCGCAACTAACTAAACCAGCGACGTCCAAAATATACCGAGTAGTAGCTATCATTAATTGTCAGTGTCTAGTTTCTTCCTTCCTCTAAGGTCGGGAGAGAAGGAGAAAGTGTCACATCATGCCCCTAACCGAATATTCACACAACAACATCCACCTCCAACACAAGACATTACCAACACTTCAAGGAGAATAGCGTTCGGAACACTGATTCCAATCCGAAACTTTTTATACTAATTTAGTGACAGGTCTATGGTCACTTGTTTAATAGTAAATACAATCTGTTATCGTAACTTAACAAGACAATTTTTTAAATATCTGTTAATAAAATATGACAATTTACGTGTCGCATTAATTGTTACAAATAAACTGAGGTTAAAGTTTGTGTTCTTATTCGCTACCATTATTGTTTCTATAAATATATTATATATTATTATGTAGTTATGTATATTTATAGTAGTGTGAGAAATTAGCTTTACAAATACTAGTTCGTTTTGTTACATTCACAATTATAGTCTTGAAATTGTTATTAACAACCTTATGTATGCCATTTCAAGACGAACATTATTTCCAACTACAATTTTAATGGGGAGACCGAGTATCTTTTCTACATTTTCACTGTGTCTAACTCCTAGTACATGTGGTATGCCTATTTAAAGACATATCTTAGTTTGGGTGTCTACATTTTTATAGTAAAAAAAACTAAAAAGCATTGAAGATTTGTACCTCGAATTAGACATCTCTGGCCACTCCTTAATAAGATTTTTTTTTTTTTTTTTTTTTTTTTGCACACATGTATATGGAAAAACAAAATTGAAATTGATGGCGATCAATATTAATTATTTTATATCTTTGAGCACTAAACTTGGCCTACCCCACCTCCTACAAAAACAGTATCGTATATAAATTAGACGTTGAGAGAAGATAGAGATCTAGATACTAAAAGAGGTGAAACTATTCCAATGTTGGCCCCTCAAGAATGATCATCACAGTATGAACCCTTATTGTCATAATTGGACATTAGCACACCGCAGATGTTTGTGATGATTCTTGAGTGCTACTACGTTCTCGAATGAAGCACGTGCACCGTCACACGTGTTCCGTTCAATCTGTCCCAAATAATCCGTGATTGCAATTATATAACATGGGAAATATTCCCTGTGATAGATTCCCAGTTTTACTAAAGAACTCATCATTCCAGGCGGAACCAGGAATTTATAATTCTCCAATCCAGTTGTATACATGCGTAATTGGGCAGGAACCAATTGTGAAAAATATTTCAGGCATACCGCCTGTGTTAAACACCCCAAGTAATAAAATGTATGTCTAATTTATAAATTTTATGTTATGGGATCTACTTTCTTTTAGTACGGGGTGTTCAACATCACCAATATCTCATTGTTAGCCAAATGTACACTTTCTAAATTTGTAGAGAGGCACAATTGAAACAAAAAAAAAAAAATCGTTTTTAAAGTGGGATTTAGTTTAGGGCGTTCAACATCATCGCTATCTCATTGTTCGTTAAATATACACTTCTTAGATTGCGCAGAGACACGATTGAAATACCAAAAAAAAAAAAAAATCCTTTTTAAAAGTGAGATTTGGTTTAATTTGTTCGTATATATATTTATATTACTGTTATGAAATCTTTCACTTTCTATTGATATGCAATGTTAAACATCACTAATATTTTATTGTTTGTCAATGTACGCCTCCTAGATTGTAGAGAGAAATCATTGAAATACTGAAAAAAAAAATCACTTTTAAAAGTGGGATTTGGTTTTGTTGGTTGTACGTATGTATATAGTTTTATTATATTGTACTGTTTGGGAAATTGGAGCTACAGTTCTGCCCAAATAAAAAAGAAAAGGGAAAGATCAAAGATGTTGGGATATGGCATTTCAGAGAGATGAATTGGTTTGTTGTGTTTAATGGTTTTCAGACATTCTATATACCAAAGAAAAAGACGACGGCATTCACTTAACAATATCCGTATCTTGAAAAGCAAAGGGGTGTTTCCCATGTTCGAGTTTAGGGATTGGAGGGATCTTTTTCTCATTCTTCTCTTTTCGCTTTAGTAGTGAAAAAAGCTTGAGAGAGAGAAATTTAGAGAGAGGCCACCGAAAAGCATGTGCACCTTATCATGAAAGCAAGAAAAAAACGACCCGATTTGACGGGCCAACCCACACGCACATACATACACAAAAACCACACGATCCCTCTCTCTCTGTCTCTCTCACTCTCTCTCTCTCCCCTTCCTGTTGTGTTCTTTTCTTTTTTGTGGGCATTTCTTTTTGATTAAAAAATAAATGTGGAGAAATCCCAAGTCAACCTCACCTCATCATTTGGTCTTGGTTATCCCAAGCACCACCTCATTTCCCACTTTGTGACTTTAATCGTACACAAAGTTTAAGTGCTATATAACGAGGAGCTTGTTTTGTGATTCAGTCCTCCAACCCATGGGATCAAGCTGCAGCATGAAGGTTCATCAATTCGCACGTGGACTCTGGGAGGCTCACGAACCTTCCCTCACCCTTGGCTGCAAGCGCTTACGCCCTCTCGCTCCTAAGCTGCCCAACTCTCCTACTTCTTCTACTAACCTTGACACTCACACTACCACCACCACCACTACTACTTTTTCCCCTAACTCTATCGCTCCTTTCGACCTCAAGAGCTTCATCAGACCCGAAAGCGGCCCCCGGAAGCTCGGAGCTTCTGATGTCGACAAGAAAGAATCCCCTCCGGTACACACAAATCCACACCCTATTCTTCATCCAAGCAGCCAAATTTACATACATATGTTGCTTCTTACTAAATATTGAGTGATACAATTACCATATATGTGATAATATAAGCTTTTACATGTTAGTGCAACGTATTTGTATTTCATATGTTTTTGAAAATTTAGGATTCATGTTCGTGATGCATGGCTGCAGGTTGAGACGCACCCGGGAGGGACGCGGTGGAATCCGACGCAAGAACAGATAGGGATACTGGAGACGCTGTACAGGGAAGGAATGCGCACTCCGAACGCGCAACAAATAGAGCATATCACGGCTCAGCTCGGCAAGTTTGGGAAGATCGAAGGCAAGAACGTGTTCTACTGGTTCCAAAACCACAAAGCCCGCGAGCGCCAGAAGCAAAAGCGCAACAGCCTCGGCCTCACCCACAGCCCCCGTACTCCGTCCCCCATCACCATAACTAATTTCGACATATCCAGGGTACGTAAGTACGTAATAACGTACTTGATATTTAGTTTAAACCCCAACATATATAGAATAGTTAATGAACATATATATGTGTCAAAAATTTGTGTAGGGAGACGTGGAAAGAGACCGGGAAGATAGTACTAGTCCGTACAAGAGGAAGTGCAGGAGCTGGGGATTTGAATGCTTAATAGTAGAAGATCGTCATACTAGTAGTTCTAGATCATTGTATAACAACTATAGATCAGAGGAGGGGGATAGAACTCTGGAGCTTTTCCCATTACACCCGGAAGGAAGAGCGTGATGTTGGGTTTTTGGGGAAACAATTAATAATTCTTCTTTATCATCATCATCAGTTTATTTTTCAGCTTTTTTTTTCTGCCCAATAGTTCTAAGTTCTGCTGCCATGATCAGATGTGCTTTTGTTTCCTTTTTCTTCTTTTTCTTGGCTTCGGGAAAGAAGGAGAATTATAAGTTGTCTCCGCCTCTTTGTACTGTGCTAGCTACCCTTAGCTGCCTTATTGGAACCAAAGCGCGCTTCGTCAATTGTCACACATTGCTGAACTTTATTACAAATTGATCTCTCTGAGATGGGTGTCACTGTATATATATATATATATATCTCTATAGGTGTGTGTGTGTGTGACATGCATATAATATGATCTCCTTTTTGAGCTTTGACTAAAATGTAGAGAGCAAACGTCCGACTTTGGCTTATATTCATCAAATCCTAGAAGCTCTTTTAGGTTAAAGGCGAAAACCTATATAGAACACTGAAGTCCACGTAACTACTATTTTAATTTATTAACCCTATAATACCCTTTTAATTTTTTTAATTAATACATAGTATGTTAATAGTTCAAATTGAATTGTGCAGTGAGTTGAAAGCGAAATTGTACTATTTATGTCTTCGAGCCTCCATTTTTCTCCAAACGATATCAAATTCAACATTATTTTAATTGTCCACTCATATGACTTTCATAAAGGTGGCATATCGTTAATCGAGGGACATGCATTTTTATTGTTTTAATATTCTGAAATCATTGACATGCAACTAAATATGTTTTTTTTATATATTTTTTATTTATTTATTGAATTTTGGAAAGGGAAACAGATAGTGTTTGGTGGGTCCAATGTTTAACTGTGCCGATGATTATGAGCTGAGATTCAGAGGGAAGGGCAGATCATTGAATTTAAAATGGGAAGGTCTTTGGCATTACTTAATTATGACTATGCCTATGGGAAATCCAATAATTAAATTAGCTCGTATTTGGATTTTGAATACAATATCATTACTTGTACTACTTTTTGTTTTAAATTTTTTAATATTTTTTGTGATTACTTTGTTTGGTAGGAATTACTTTTTCTTTTGAATTTTTATTAGTATAAAATTAAATTGTTTTTACGCACAAGAAAAATGGAATATTGGTGTATGTCAATGGTGATCAATTCACCTTAAATTTCATGTGAAAACTAAAAAAGATAGATGCATATAATTGGCCCAAGTGGAGAAAGTTTCTATTATCGGCAAGGTCGTTTGACTATATGTAATAAAAACAATTATGAAATTTCAAATCATGCATAATTTTAAAATTTTTGGTATGATTATGATTTTTTTTTCTCTATCTATAGTTTGAAATATCCTTAATCTATGTAAAATATTGGCAGCCCCCTCGTCTCTCCCTAAATTTATTTTATTTATATGTATACAAACGGACAAATAATTATGGCTTTTGAAAACAAGTGATGACTGCTGAGCTTGGAGAAAATTTCTTTGATGTCCCAAACAATTTAATTTTTCACTTCCAATGTGAACAGGCTAAAAGTTTAAGCAAAATGATTTTCGATATTTATATCTAGATTGAAAATTCAATTTATCTTTTTTATAATAACTTAAATAATACTCGTTCAAAAAATAATAATTCACTTGTTATATTGTAATGCCCTTTTATCTCAACAATGAATCAACGGCACTTTCCCAGACTAATAAGTCTAAAAAGAAACAATAGTAAATAAATAATGATAAAATGAAATGAAAATGATTCATAATTTTCTATTTGTGGCGGACAGGTCGGGGCAAACACAAAAAAATCCTTGGTCAAATCTGTTGTCAGATGTTGTCTTCTGAAGTCTAAAATTCAAAGCCTTATTGGCTATTGCAGCTATCAATAATTTGAGACAGAGATTATGCCAGTTCAAAAAAAAAAATCCACATATTTTTTTAATTATAAATAATATAAAATTTTTATATGTTATAATAATAATAAAAAAATAATTATAATATAAAACTCTCATATACTACAATAAAAATAATTTTAACCAATAATTTTTACCACTTTATCAGAAACCTTTACACCTAAAAAGGTTGCCATTTAAAAAGTAAAATTAATATATAAGTAGATTGTCCTGGATTTTGTCGGGCCATTTGTTTAAATCAAGCTTCATAACTAACAATAATTTACATAATATCTCATTAGAAGGGGCACTTCTCTTCTTAATTTCTCTCTCTCTCATACATAAACTATTTGGATATATACATGTACAAGCGTATAAAGGTGAAACAGGGAAACTTTCCCTTTAGAAAAGGGTGGTCCTTAAATAAATCGGCGGATTGCCTTGTTTTTTCATGCCAAAGCTATAAATTAGACGACAATGAAAGGGAAATGTCGTAGAATTTACAATATGAATATAATGTTTGCCGTTGCGGGCTCCAACCAGAGCGTGACCGCGTAAATTGACTTGTCATAAGATATAATCCATGTTTGTCAGGGAAAACCATTACTTTTCGCAATCGATCTATATATACAGACACACATATATGTAGTTCTCCACATTTGTTTGATGAATTTGACCTCGTATTCAGTGGTTGAAATCACGAATTCCATGCCAGTTGCCAGATCACTATATATCCATCAAATAATTAAAGAAAGAGAAATTGTCCATTTCAATATTTCTTGTTGCCATAACCCCAATAAGTAAGTAACTATTTTCGACGTGTATTTACTATGTAATGATCTTCCTCTTCATCGCCTTTCAAAATGGGAAAATGCATTTCCACATAATCGGGAAACTCAAGTCTTTCGTGCATAATATGGGAAAAACAGATACAAGAAAAATGGGAATAAAATCAAGAAGGGAAATATTTTTTATTTTATTTAATTATTTCATTCCTGAAAATATAACTATTTAGGTAAAAAAAACTCAGAAAATGGACTTTTGACCCTATCATATTTGTATACTCAAGAGAAATAGTAAAAAGATCCTAAAAATGGGCATAGCTTACATTGAGTAAACCACTATAATTCTTTGTGTTCTTACTTTTTCTATATCATTAATTCTTTATTTTTGCGTAAACATCATGAGTGATTACTGAGGTTATTGTTGACCCAATTCCACCATCAACAATTGGCGCCAGAAGGAGGGCTAGATTTATCTAAGGTTGAACCAGCAATTCTTGGCCTTTTACTCAAACATCATGGTGACAACACATACAAATCACTCCAACCGTATTGGAAAAAATTCTCCCACTCAAGGAAACGATCGGTGTTTCATTGGGGGAGTCGACAGCATGCAGGGCCCAAGGAGAGGCAGATTGCCTTTACGAACCACGCTTCTGGAGCAAAGGATAGAGAGAATGAGTAGACTGCTTGAGAAAATCTCAACAGACCTTGATGACATGCAAGGCAGGGATGGTAATGCCCCAGGTGGTTACAAGTAATTAATTAATCCTATCCCATAATGTTGTGATCTCTTTTTCTTTGTTCAATAAATGAAAGACAGATGTTAATTTCAAGAGCATTTTAAGTCTTTTTAGAACCATTATTAGTAAGGGTCTATTTGGAATCATTAGATTTGTTTTAGATTTCATCAGTTTTACTTGTTGTTCTGTTTTGATCTTATTTTTTTGTAAAAATTTACATTAAAAAACATGAACTACAGTATTTTAAGTGCTGGTCTTCAAAAGAGAGAGAGGCCGAGTAAAGACAGTTAGAGAGAGAGGTTTGAGGCTGGTGGGTCAACGCATCTCTGGTCTGCTAGCTTCCAAACTTCATCAGGAGAGTCTTCACTAGCCAATCTTCATCATGCTGGGGTGCGTGTGGCTGAGAAAGAATCATTGCATAGACCGGGGGACGAAAGTGGAGATCGAAGAGAATAAAGCTCCGCCGTCGATTTGGGTTCTAGACCGGAGAGAGAAGCACCATGGCCGGTTGCAGCGACCATTTGATACACGGACCTCCTCCAAATTCGGACTGGGTCAGTTGGTAAAGGAGGGCGGCTCGATGTGGATCTATTGTGGTTTGGGTGGGCCTAGATGTAGCCCGTCGTGCCCCAGCATTGAGGGATCCAACCACATATAGGGTAGGGGTTCATGTCATCGAGTAAGGATGGACTACGGTGGGTTTGGCTCTGTCGTGGGGATGGCCGAGGAGGGTGTTGTAGGAAAGGTAGGAAAGGGGCCGTGGGGGCTCTCCAGTGAACAGGTGGCTTAAGCTGGGAGACTGAGGCTTTGGCTGGCTTGTGTCGAGGGACCTCAAGTTCAAGAATCGTGGTGTAGACAGCGTCTTGATTTTGCGTTTTGCTTTTTGTGTATATTCTAGGTCAGTTGTAATAAGACCATTGATGTTCTCGTAGATCGAAAGTAGTTTAAATTCAACATTTTGCTAGTGTCTTGTAATAATTGAGGTGGTATTCCTACATCGTAAGAGTCTATATGTTTCATCCGAATTGGTTCAGGACAGAGTTTTTGTTCCTCAGGAGTTGGGTCTAGGAGGAACCGATGTTGGCCTCGATGCTAGTGAGCGATGCCCTCTCTTTGATTGGAAAGATTCATCAATTGTAAGGGAAACGGTGGATTAAGAGCCATGTTGACCTGGCCTCCAATTGATCGGGAGAGTTAGGTCAAAAGGAGCACATGTTTACAGGCTTTCGATGTGCGTTTATCCCTTTGAGTGTCATCTGATGGATCCGATGTCAAAGGGGAGTCTCTTCTCAAGTACAACGGGGTCTTTCATTCGTTCTTTGCTTTGTATTACTTTTTGTAACTGAGTCCAATGAATTACCCGTTTAAAAAAAAATGGTTGAGTTCATGAAAAAAAATCAATATGACAAGCTCTTTGTTTCCATGTTCATCATTTTTATGAGAACATTAAGACAAAGATTAGCCCACCTCTTAGCCACTTAAGTGTTTGAAAGAGTAATACGATATTCATATTAAGGTATAATAGAAACCGAGCTAAGAGAACAAAGAGTGATGTTACTTCGTATGGATATTATATCGAGAAAAAAAATTGAGTTAGCTAAAGGGTAACCATCGAAAATAATTGTCTATTTGACGTTCTATTCACCGCCTACCATATTAAACTAATCAAAGTGCCTCTAGATTCATATATCTGGCCTCCACAACTCTTTTTGACTTTGCAGTACTTTACAGTCACGACTTTTTTTCATTGATATTTTGAGTACATTCTCACTTGTTATGTTTCTTCCCTCCTGAGTGCGGCACGCACCTTTTTGCATAATTACTGAAATGAAGACGAGCTGTGGCTACTCGCATTTCTCATCGAACAAATAAATACGGGAAGCGAAAGGATAAAGCGCTGTACAATACTGTTGCCTATCTGAAATTTCAAATTCATCTACTTTTTCCTCCACCAACTCCGTCAATTAAATACTTTGACAAATCCCTCAATCTTGTACAAACCTTTTGTGTTTTTATCCCCGACATTATTTTGTTTGTTTTTTTAATATTTTTAGGGTATTTATAGGTCATAGATTTGAGAAAAAAGACCTTTTTTTGAAATAAAAATATTGTAGCAAAAAATTTTAAATTATGATTTAAACCACAGGGCTAATAATTCTACAAAATTTTGCGACATCATTAATATTCCTCTTCCTACTAAAAATGTCTTTATTCATATCATTTAAAGTGGGCTAACCTGACCAATCTTGCTTGAACAATGGAAAGAGCCACTTGTTTATCTTTAGCCAAAAGTGTTCATTCATGAGACGTTGTTAAAGTCAAACAAACGAGCAAGAATTTGGAGTCACCAAAATGGCCACCAATAATCAACCCAATCAAGAATAAGGTTCAAAACCAGCAAGAATTTGGAGTCACCAAAACGGCCACCAATGATCAAACCAATCAAGAATAAGGTTCAAAACCAAAACCAGAAAATTGAATAGGTACCAAATGGCTAATGGCTGAACTTGCTGACAAACGCCAGTGGCAAAGCAGCGGCAGTTAGATGGCAGAGATGGGCTGTGGTTGAGGCTTATTAGGAGCGGCAATTTAATAAGATGAGGAAGGAAAAACACATTAAATCAACAGCAACTAAACATAAAAACGACCAAGTAAATTATGAACGACATTTTTTATAGAAAATACAAGGACAAATGACATTGAATCTGAAAGATCCGAATTTTTAATTAAAGTCTAATTTATTAAAAATTACTAATACTTTGTTAAACCTAGGTCCCTGATGCTACACCGAGATGTTAAACAATTCACTACAATCATAAAAGGCTTATGTTACTATAACGCGTAAAAAGGTCTCACACATCTAGAAAATATTTTTCTAAGTTTAAAACTAAAAACCTTAGACCAAATAGGCTCTGTCTAAGCTTTTTGAAAATTTTTGCACCCAAACTATTTTTGCAGCTAAGGTTTTTAACAAAAAGATTAGAGCATAGAAAACCCAAACCTCAAAGAGCAATTTTACCACCTCCGAAAAGCAAGTTTCTCCACTCACTCAGGCACTCACTTCACTTACATAACCATGCATATATATAGGAAGTGGACGTGTGCCTTTTGTTTGGAAGTCACAATAAGATTATAAATCATATTCAATATAGCAAAAGAGAAAAAGGCCACTTCAAATCAGATCAACTTTAAAACCAATCAGATCATGCTTTCAATTCAAAACCTTTTTTAAAGATCAACTTCAGTTTTTATTTTTTAAAAATTACTTTAAAGAAAAACTTTGAAAAACCAAAAGATCATATTTTTAAGTATGAGATAAACCTTTATTTTTTCTTCAAGTGAATCTTCAAATTTTTATCCTTTTTTTTTTACAGATATCTTTTCCAAGCTTTCAGGATCTTCTAAACTCTGATATTTTTCAAATTTGTTTTTTTCTTGATAATTACATGCCAATTATGCCAACAAAAAACCTAACAGAATGCCTTAGCTTACCAACAAGACAACAATCAGAGAAAACGACATTCAGTAAGTTTTGAAAACAACACGTAACGACTACCATCTTAAAAACGAGTACATGTCTTAGAAACGACAAAGCAATAAAAGCTATTTCGAGGGTTATTCAAACAATCCGCCAAGCTGTTTTAAGTGCTCAATCAAAATTTTAAAACTAAATCAAACCAAACCCAACAGTTTTTTTTTTTTTAAATGGGCGGTTTGGTGGTTTTTACAAATAATATTGGACGATTTGATTAATGGTTTAGACTCTACAAACCATCCAAACCATCCGTTTAAACTATCATAAATATAATTTTTTAAAAATATTATTCACAAGTTCATTTTTATTTTTCTTATATAGGTTATATTTCATTGGTCATTAAGAAGGTTGACATATAAAATGATCTTCCACACTTCATAGCTACACTCTTTTATAATCACATAAAACAACATCAACATACAATATCCAAGTTTAAACTTTAATTGAGTTGTTTTATATTATTTAGTTGTACTTTTGACACTTTAGGGGGTGTTTGGCAAAGTGGTGGGAACTGCGGTTCCCACCACAAAATCAGTTATGAACAGTAAAAAGGTCTCACATGCTACAGTAACAATTAAAAAAAATTGCTACAGTGTAAAGTTCTCATATGCTACAGTAAAAGTGGTTCTCACCACTGGTTCCCACCACCTTCCAAACACCCTATTAATTTAGTTATTGACTTGTAGTTTGTAATATATAGACATGAACAAAATTTGATTGGTGGACTTTGACTTGTGTTAATTAGTTATTGCAACTTTTTAATTTGGTTGTTAGTTTGTATTAAAACTTAAAAGTATGAACTTTTAAACATTTTATAATTTTTCTTAAAAATTGAAAACCTTTTTTGTAAGAAAATATTATAAAAAAATTTAATCATAAGCTCAAACTGTCTAAACTGTTTATAAGTGATTTGGTTTAAAATGATTTTTATCAAAAATTTTAAACTGTTCAAACGGTCCAAAAATAAAATCTATTTTTAATTTGGTCAGTAGCTTTTTAAAAAGAAAAAACAAAAGAAAAAGAAAAGCCCAAACCTTGGCGAACACCACCTATAAATGACACTATCCATTAGAAACGACAATAAATTTAGAAAAGAGGCCCAAAACTTTAAAAGACATTAGACAAAAAGAAGAAAAAAAAAAAAAAAAAGAAGGGACAGCGTTTATCTGGCTTAATCCTGAATGTAATGAAAACCTACAACGAATACAAAATATGAAAAAACGACAGAAAACTAATAGATGACGAAGGAGATGAATCATAAACAACAATTTCTTATGCTGCATTGTTTCAAAAGAAAAAACTTTCAACATTTCAAAAAACAAATTGTAGAACAACAAAACCTATGAACGGCATTTTCCATTAAAAATGACAATAGCATTTGAAGGACATTTGAATTTTGCTGACAACAATCCAAAAAAATGGCAATTTTTGCCTTAGATTAGGGCCGATAATTTTGAACACGGCATGATGACACGATACGAAAATGACACGAGATAATCATGTTTGGACTGCATGTTTATTAATTAGACTATAAATGGCATAGCACCAATAACACAAAAATAAATGGGCTATATTCGTACTAACACTTCTAACACGCCTTAACACGTTTAATCAAACAGGCAGTAAACGTGTTAACATGACACGATACGACTCGCTCGTTTATAACACATTTAAATTAAAAAAATAAAAATATTTGAAATATTTTTAGTAGGTTAATATTAATTAGATATTGTATTTTTGTTAATTTTTTTTATTGGCTTTTTTTAATTTTTTTAATTTTTAGTTAACTAAGTCATAAACGTATCATATACGTGTTGTTATCGTGTCAACCTATCACGGGTCACTTAGTAATATTGTTAATCATGTCGTGCCGTGTTACACGTGCCATCGATGGATCGTGTTTGTGTTTGTATTTCTAACACGTTTATTAATCATGTCGTGTTTGTATTCGGCCTAATGGTGTCGTGCTGTAAACGTGTCTACACAAAAACAACATGCGACACAATTTTGCCACCTCTACTTTAGATGATAACTCATTTATGAAACGACATTGTAAAATAACAATGACAATTATATGAGAAGCGAGAACACAATAGCAAAACGATAACAAACCGAAAAAACGACAACATGCACTCCTTACGAAACTGAAATATGAAATCTAAAAATGACTTGCATCTTATATAAGTCCCATATATTTGACTAAAGAAAAACATATAGAAAATTACAACAACATGTAAGAGGGTGTATGGAAAGCTAATGTGAATTAATGGTTTAAAAATGAGACTTGAATGCCTGTCCTATTTTTCTGTCCTTCCTTCCGTCCATCCAATTAATTTTGAACACATCATTTAAGATACCAGCTCATACTTAACGATTCCTTTCCCATACATTTTCCGTTTACCCTGATTTTCTCCTTCGTGGATTTCAATTGTGTGGGACCTACAAGCCTGAGATCGGAGTTTTCTTTTTTCTTGTATTTACCTTACCCTTTCCGTTTCTTCTTCATACAAAAAAAAAAAAAAACCCTTTTGCATAAAATGAAGAATATGTCCGTTGAAGAAAAAATTTTCTTTTATTGCATAGATCTATAGTTAACCTTCAAATAAACATTTATAAAACCAGAAAACTCAAATAAATCTTTGTTCTTCCTCAAAAACCAGTTTCAACCTTCAAAAAAAACGTAGTTTCAAACCAAACAAAAAAGGCCAGTAGACTCAACACCCATTTCCCATATGGGTTTTTTCCATCAGACCCGTGCAAGGGCCGGAGAACGATCCCAACGACTCCGACCTCCCTTGCCGAAGAAGAGGACGGCTCCAGCCTCCTTTGCCAAAGAAGATGACGACAAGGGCCTATGTTGCCGAAGATGACGGCTCCGGCCTCCGTTGCCGAGGTGGAGGTGGAGCTCAAAACAGCTCTCAAAGGCTCCTGCCTCCGTTGCCAAACAAGAGGACGACAAAGGGCTGGTATTCGGGAGCTAGGCACGAGGCAAGGTAGCGACACTTTTGCCGTCAGATCTGAATCGCTCCGACACTCCTCCATCGCCGATCGATGGCACTTCACTCAATGTTTTCTTTCACGACATCGATGACGAAGGATACAGGAAGAAGAACAATGATGTTGGCGCTAGAGAAGGGAACAAAAACTAGAGGATAAAGCCATTAATGATGGTCTTGTATACTGAGATGAGACGATGATTAAAATACCTTGGGCTATGCCCAAAAAAAAAATTAGTGTTTAAAGTTGTGAACAGAAAACATAGTAAACGGATAGCCCGTTTCTCTTACAAAAGTGGGCCCATCGGTGGGTCCCACCCGAGTGGGACAAAAAAAGGTTTTCAAGCGGAAAATAGATGGATAGGGAATCGTTAAATGTGAGCTGGTATTTTAAATGACATGTCTAAAATTTAAAAGAGAGACGGGGGAAAGATAGAAAGACAAGTGACAGAGGATCCAACTCCTTAAGCCTAGTATTAAGACTGACAATACGGGCTATAATAAGACGACATAATATGAATCTGATACTATTTTTTATTGGTTAGTATCGAAAAATTTGACCACGGGTCATTTTAGTGTCGATCTGAAATTGACTCATCAAAAAACGGATCGAGTTCGAGTCAACCCGTCTGACACAAAAATGACTCGATTTTGATCCGTATTTAATTAATTAAATTTTAAAAAATTAATATTATTTCTTATATAATATAAGCCTTTAAAAGATCAAACCCTATCTTTCTTATCACTCATTTTCTTGTTGAAGTGGTATGAAACTCTTCTAATTTTATGTTTTTTTTAATATTATATATATTAATATAGGCGGGTCATAAATGGGTTGCGGGTCGTAATCAGGTTACGAGTCAAAAACAGGTCGTGGGTCGATACTGTGCATAAGAAACGGGTTGACACGGATCGTGTTTGTGTCAACCCGTATCAAAACGGGTCGTGTTCGGGTTGAGAATTCTCAACCCGTTTGTGTCACGGGTCGGGTTAGTGTCAATTTATTTTTTGTAAAAATTAACTCCAACCCGACACGCAACCGACCCGCAAACCCGTTTTGCCACCCCTACCTAGTACCATATGATTTAAATTTAAGGCAAAAACAAACATAATTACCCTTGAGAGGAAAAAGAGCTTGAAAAGCGACAAAAATATGGAGAAACGATGGCATGTTTTAGGATCTGCAAAGGTGTTGAAAAAAATATATATCACATTATATAAATGGAATCTCCTAAGGATTGGGCATCAGCGGGAAATCATCGGCTTTTTGCCACGGCTGTTCATTAGTGGCAATGGGCCCTTTTAAATGGATGTGTATTGCCTTTGATCCGTAAAGTATGGTTTTGTTTGATTGGACGCTCTTATGTGACGTTGGGTGTTTGAGTTTAGGCTAGTTTAAACTATAAAAGTAATTTAAATTAATATTTAATAGAGTAATAATTGAGCTTAATTTAAAACCATAGAGATGATTTTAAACCGGCCTATACATCCAAAATTCAAACTTTACCCTCATATGATTTGAACAATTTTAAACTATAAAAACCATTTTCATTATTGGTTTCTTTCATAAAGTATAGTTTCTAAAATATTAGTTCTTGTTATCAATATAATATAATGTTTTATTATCATTTTAAACTTTTATGTTTCAAAAGCTAGTTTAAAACTACCATTTAAACCACATAGTTTAGAACTCACAGTTCAAACTATAAAATTATAAACTACAACATTCTGAATCTACGTAACACTAAATATCTATAGCATCATGTTATAGGGTAGATAACATATTATATTCTAAACAAGAAAAAGCCTGCACACATAAATATATTCTTTAAAAAATAATAAAGAAAAGCATAAGGAACACGTTTAGTGGGTTGATAAATAAAAATGAAACGGTTTGATTTTTAATAATATTAAGCACAAAAAATGAGATTATCCAAAATTATCATGTTTAATACAAAAACAAAAAAACAACTATGCTTTTCCATATAACGTGAA
>CAMOHE010026007.1:0-16886 GCA_946598075.1 Artocarpus hirsutus | reverse complement strand
GGGTGTTTGGCAAAGTGGTGGGAACTGCGATTCCCACCACAAAATTAGTTATGAACAGTAAAAAGCTCTCACATGCTACAGTAACAATAAAAAAAAATTGCTATAGTGTAAAGTTCTCATATGCTACAGTAAAAGTGGTTCTCACCACTGGTTCCCACCACCTTCCAAACACCCTAATCATCTATTTAATTTTAAATTTTTTTAACATTTTTTTCAAATTTTGTCAATTAGAAGCCCCTACTGTCATTCTTCTAATATCTCTCCCTCCTCTCTCTTACGCTCAGTCGCCTCTCTCTCTCTCTCATTAAGCAGATATGTTTTGCATCCAAGCTCCAACAAGATGACGGTTGTCATCATCTTCGTCTTCATCAATGGTTGTAATCACCCTCGTCATGGACGACATCATCGTCTTCGACGAAGGGATATCCACCTTGAGGGGAATAAGTAGGTGGATCTCGATCGGACTCGTCTGCGATGTCTGACGAATGAAGGATCTCCTCATTGTTGAGTTCGCAATCGTGAAGCCACCTTTCAAGATCTCCTCCACCGATCTGAGATATCTTTTTCCTTTTCTTCATCGTGATCATCTCTCCTCTGATTTTAGACATCGCCGTCAACCGTTGCATCCCTGTACACTCTCTCTCTCGTTCTCGACATTGCAATCTATTTGTTTTTCCTTTTTTTGTCAATTTGTCGCAGAATTTTTTCTTTCTTTTTTTTCTTTTTTGCAATGGAAAGTAGAAGGAAATTTGGAGGCTTTTGGTCTTAGATTGCTAGATTTTGACGATTTTTTGGCTTATTGAGAGTAAATTTTCTTACTTCCTTTTTCGTTCTGTGATTTCATTGCTGGAAATTTGCTCATAAGCCAAGAATATCCTTGAATAATAGTAAAATTCGTTTCAATTGTGTTGATGCTGAAATTTAATCAACAATAATTATCCTTACAATCACTCACGGTTCCCACCTATTAATGTAGTAAAAATATAAAAAAAGGATGAAAATAAAAATGACATATAGATTTATAGTAATTCATTCTTAAATGCGTTACGTCTACTATAGTTGTTCTTATCAAGTATTTGTATGCTATACGTAGATTTTTCAGTGAGGGAAGAAGAATAGTGTTTGTTTCAAGGAGAGGAGAAATGTCTGTTTTCTGTTGTAATTAACCTCCCAAAAATCCCGCTCTCCTCGTCTCCATCGCTCCCAATATTGAGAGAGTACGGAAAATGATTAAAATATTAATAATAGAGATTAGGAATCTCCTATGTTCTGCACTAGCTTATACCCTTTGCGTGTGATGTCTGTGTACGTGCAGAAAATGCCACAAATCTCAAGTCAGTGGACTTAATTTCAGGAGTACTATATCAACTGTCGACTTTATCTATCTCTAGAGTGAGGCGTACTAACATGTAGAAAATACGAAGTATGTTTAACCTTGACTTCCTCTTCAAATGTCGAGGTAATATGATTATCTCGACTCCCTCTTCTTATATTAATGGGCCAAACTGGGCTTTTCGTTGATCTCGCGTCTGCTGGCTTTGGGCTGCCTAAATCTCGCACAACAAACTGCATTTTTTTAACAATTTTGTTTGATTGTAGAGTTGCAAGGACGTAGATGGATCTTTGTCGTCGAGAGGTAAAAGCTTCAAGGGTTTACTTTACGCAATTTTCTAGTTAGTCTAATAGTACTCCTTTGATCTTCCAAAGAAAATCGTATGAGTTTTCTTTTTTTTTTTTTTGGGCTTTATTTTAGCTGGCCCGCCTAATTTGAATTTTTCCTGTTGTTGTTTAAGGAATGCACGACTGCGGTTTCAGTTTATTGTCATGAATCGTTGTTTATCTTATCAAGGAGTGATTCTTCGTTGTGCTTCCGATTGTTAATAGGTCAATAACAATTTGATATGAAGTAGGTGTTTGTGGATATTGAACTGTTGGGAGATTTTGAGTACGAAGTTCACGTTCCTTGCCTGTTATATCAAAATGCAGAGAAGTTAATGGCTTTTTGTTTTACAATTCACGTGAATCGAAATGCAGCACAAGAAGATAATGGCACTTGGTTTTACAATTCAAGTGAATGTGAGAAGTTGGAAATCTATTTACGAGGTTTTGTATCCTTTTCAGTATCACACTTTTTTTTTTTGGAAGTCTGAATCATTGATGGTTATGGTTTGATTTTAGTTTGTTGTTGAGAATCACAAAACATTGTGAATTTTATTTTGCTAAAAATAAGAAATAAATGATTTTTAGGACCGTGGGTTCCGCTTTGTAGTATGGTTTTGTAGTGTTCTTATTGTAACCTTATTTTTTTAATCTTTTGTGTAATTTTTTTGATGTTGTGGATTCCAACATATAATTTTTGTGTTTTTTGGCTGTAATTTTTTGGTTTTTTTTAGTGATGTTCTATTCCGTAATTTGATTTTTATAACAAATTAGAAATAATATAGTAGAGTCTACTTTGGAATCTAATGGGTTACAGAATCGAATCTGGTGGATTATAAGATAGAATTTGGCAGCTTCCATAATAGAACTTGGTTGGTCTCAGGACGGAACCTAGCAGGTTCTGCAATGGAACATAGCAGGTTCTGGGCTGAAACTTAGCGAGTTCCAATGAGTTCTAGGACAGAATATGATGAGTTTTGCTTCGGCATCCCACATAAGGGAGTGAAAAAGGAGGGTAATTTAAAATTTTAATTAATCACCTTTTTAATTTAAAAGGACAATTTTAAAAAGAGGCTTTTAGAAAAGAAATCTTAAATGGTGTTCCTTTAGGGGGGTCGGTCTTATAAGTTGCCTTATCTTTTTTTGAAGGACTAATCCTTATCTTGAGTCTTGAGCTTCTTCTTTTTCTTCTTCTTCTTCTTTAAGGGTATTTTTGGTAGGACAGAGAGATGGAGGGAGAGGGAGGGGTGAAGTGAGACCTCAATCTCTTGTTTGGTTGAAATGAGAGAATGAGGAGAGAAGAGGTAGAAGGAGACCCTTTTTTTTTGCATCTCTCCACTAATGAAGGGATTCATACAATCCACCATTTAAAGGTTTAAAAAAACCGTTTATCCTTTAAAAAGTTTAATATAAAACGGTAAAAAGAACAATATAATAATTAAACACATATTCATTCATCCATTCTTTTAACTCAACATCCCTCCTATCAAATAACATACAAGATTACTTTAATCTTCTCCATCTCTCACGTTTTTCATCATTTCAACTCTCTTCATTCTCCCTTCTCTTCATCCCTCATACCAAATAGAGCCTAAGTCTTGAGCTTCTTTTAGTTATGTACTTTAGTCTACAACATTAAAATCTTTTCATTTTTTTCTTGAAAGTTTTGAAGAGCGCCAAAAACAAAAAAAAAAAAACTTTGCAACATAAATATTAGGTCTTTTGATTTGTGCCTCACAAATGAACTAATTAAAAGTGAATAAAACGCATCATAAATCCAAACTACAAATGAATTATAACATAAATTCGTATATACATATAAAAGTTGTGATGTGCCAACTAATTTTTTCCTTTTTACAAGTAAAATGTCGACAATTTTTGTTTGTATTTTATATCAAACTTTTATGTTTGTATTGATTTGAATTTCTTTTCTATTTTCATTTTAGTGTACTTGTGTGCATAACCCTCTTTCTTTGTTACTTTAGTCACCTATTTTTCCTTATTCTTTTACTTTTTTATAACTGAAACTTCCTTAGACAAACAAAGAAGAACAAAAAACGCACAACCCAAAACATAGGACCCGAAATTCATATAGGACATATAAAATGTGCCGTTGATGTAATAAATTTCTTTTTTTTTTAATTTTTTCATCTAACAAATTTTGTTTTTTTACGCCTCACTAAGTCCAAATCCTTGTATCTGTCATTGCTATCGAGCACATGCATAGCTTTATAATATTCTCGCGCAAAGATCATGTAAAAAACCGCCAAAAAACAGGTCCAAAGAATGCCAAACATAAGGGACTATTAACTAAACACGACAAAGACACGCACAAATCGGGTATTACAAACGGGTATAATATGCCTATCGTGATAACAACACAATAAAATGGAAGCAGAACATATGGTAAGATGACGATTAAATTGCTTTAATGGAACAATTGAAAGTTGCCTCCAAATTTTAATTTTAGGATTAATCTCACTAATGCCCCTAAATGTTAGGATCATTTCCAGTTTGCCTTTCGAACTTTAAAAACTCCCACTTGTCCCTTTGAATTTTAATCTTAGTCCTACTTACTCCCTTTTGTTAGAATTTTTGTTGATCACATGATTTTTTATTATAAATTCTCTTAAACAAATAGAAACAGACCGAATGACCACCCTTGAATTCCTTTCCTTTTAGCATGGTTTCAAAAGAAACTCCAACAAAAAAGGATTACGTAAGACTAAAATCAAAATTCAAATAATAAAATGAGAGTTGTTAAAGGTCAGAGGCAAATTGGAAATGACCTCAAAGTTTAGGGGCACCAACAAGGTTAACCCATAATTTTAAAATATAGCTCTTTTGGCCACCTGATTTTTTTCCTTTGAATAGACGTTCCCTTTTAATTTTTTAATTTTGGGAATTGTGTTTGGATTTAACAAGGTATTATCCCTAATTAATAATGACAATGAATTTGTATATAGATATATTAGTTCATGTCATGTAAGGTTGTTTAAAAAAAGCATGTTTTTAACAAATTGAGGCTAGTTCAATTGTTGTTTAGTAAGTGTTTGCGGTTTTGTTTTGTTTTGTTTTTTTCTGCTTGATAACGTAGTTCAAACAACTACAAAGTTTGCAGTTTAAATCAACTTTGCTACAACACTCTCTCTTATAAAATTTGAATTTCAAACTAAGTTTGATTTTAACTCTTGTTTGAACTATGTTCCAAAACAATAGAGTGCTTGAAATTATGGGAAGCTAGTTTAAAGCAGTAATTTGAACTTAAATCAAATTTTGTGAGGAAAAATATTGTCTCAAAGTGGTTGGACCAAAACCTTTTAATTCAAACCAAATTTGCAAACAGGCTCTTAATCATTAATTCAAGTTATAAAAGATAATATAGTTAAATGCAACTATGAGAACTTCCCAAAGCACACATTGATGAAACAATTTTCTCTCATTAATGAGGTACTTTTTTTTGCAACCATTGGAATTCAAAATTAATAGTGCAAAATCAGATTGAAATAGAAACAAAAATAGATCTAACACGTGATAATAAACCTTTTTTAAATCAAATTATTACAAAAAAAAGGGGTGAAAATACTAAAAAATTTAAAGACCTTTATATGAAAAACTTTAAAAAATATTACCAGAAAAAATTAAAAAATGAACTCTAGCAATCCGCTGCCGGAGGCATTATTGTGATTGCGACCTCGCCTCCATGTCGTTCTCGTCTCCTCCGACACTCTCTCGAAACACCATTCTTTTCCTGGATTTACCGATGGCCATGTCCGTTCCTGGAATAGATGGATTTCGGCCTAGATAGGGGTTACAACCCATAAAGGTGGAGGGGGACCACCTTTATAGTGGTGTAGAGACGAGGTCGTAATCGTTTCAGAAGACCTTTGTGACCCTTGCGGTAGGGTCCCAATAGACCAACGCCGCTTGTGGTGGTTGTGAAGGACCTTCATGACTTGTGTTGAATGCTATCTCAACAGTGGTAGTTCACAAAGTCAAGAACCACACAGTCAATTGGGACCATCATTGTTTAGTCAATGTCGTTCGAGGAATGCCCTTGTGAACTAGGGTCGCCAGGGCCAACTTGCCACTGATACTTGAGCATTCAGGTCATCCAAAACTCCCCATTAGGGTTTTTTTATTAATCTAAGTGATAGCTTTTATTTGGGATTTTTTAATTTTTGATTGTTTTTATAAATTTAGTATTTTAGGCCTCATTTAACTTATGATAAGCTAGTTTATTTCTAACTCTCTTATGTAGATCTAATAGTCAATATAGATGTTTCATTAATTAGAACTTTTTTAGAGTCTCATATGGTAGAATTTTCCCAATATTTTGTCACAATTTCTGAGAGAAAAATTCAATTAAATAATCCAGATGACTTAAACGCTAAAATAGAAAAAAAAAAAAAAGTATGAAAAGTAAATATGGTAAAAGGAAAGGAAACAACAAAAACATGGAGAGAAAACAAAGAGAAAAAGAAAAAGGAAAATGGGGGAAATGGGAATGGAAGAGAATATTAGTGGCGTTGGTCGTCTGCCAATATCAATGCTTCTTTTTTCATTTTGATGGCCAAAAGGCCCTTCGTCCAATTCGCCCTCTCCTCCCATTCCCCCATTTTTACTTCTACTTCTACTCTCTTCTCTCTCTTCCTCACTTCCTCCCCCACCCTTTCTCTCTCCTCCAATCTCTCTCTCTCCCCTCGCCTCCGCCACTGCATCTCCTCGTCGTCGAGGACGACGTCCACCTTCCTCTCCAAGAGCCAGAATCCTTCTCAGAGCAGCCGCCTCCCCCCTTTGCCGCCGCCTCTCTCGCCGGAAACCCTGGCGCAGAAGATCGGAAAGTCCATCCGCCTTCCCGGCGCCGCCTCCAAGGCTAGGGTTTACCCCGATGTCAACGTGATCCGCCCCAAGGAGTATTGGGACTACGAGTCGCTCACCGTCCAGTGGGGGTAATCTCTTGCTCTTTTTTTGGTTCTGGTTTGGATGACGAGAAACCGAGTGGGAAAAGCGAGCGGAAGAGAGAAATTGAATGCTGGAGGGTTTTTTTTTTTTTAATTTTTTTTGTTTTGCGCTTTAAAGTTTGGATTTGAATTAAGGAAAATTTTCGTCCTTTGTTGTGATCGGACAGAGAACAAGATGATTACGAGGTTGTGAGGAAGGTCGGGAGGGGAAAATATAGTGAGGTGTTTGAGGGAGTTCACTGCACCGATAACCAGAAATGTATTATTAAGATTCTTAAACCTGTGAAAAAGAAAAAGGTGAGTTCTTTCTTGCATAATTGCATTGTTTTTGCCCAAAACTATCTAGTTCAAACTTCAACTTTCAATGTTCATATGTCTGCAAGGTACTTACAAAATGCATGCTTATACATTATTATGCCTTTGTAATTTAACTGTATTGTACTAAAAGTCTGCTATTGTTGAGTTTTATCAGCTTTTGTGGTCTAGGTCATTGATAAAACTATTTAGTCATACTTACAACTATATACTTATATACTATCATGAGAAGATGAAAGAGTATTAAGTATTGCCAACTGTTACTTCCTGTCCTCTGTTTTGATGGTAATTTTATAATGTATTTTGTTTTCTACAACAACAATAATAACAAATAAGAATTTTGTTGACTGTGGCAAGTCAACAAGGTTATTGAAAATTGGATGCTTATGGAGGTTTTACAGTGTGCTTGACTTCCAGGTTCTGTTATTTTCCCCAACTCTGAATGCAGATTAAGAGGGAGATCAAGATACTGCAGAATCTTTGTGGTGGGCCAAATATTGTGAAGTTGCTTGATATTGTTAGGGACCAGCAATCGAAGACGCCAAGTTTAATATTCGAATATGTGAATAATACAGATTTTAAAGTGCTCTATCCTATGCTCTCAGATTATGACATACGATACTATATCTATGAACTCTTGAAGGCAAGCTACGTATTGGCTCATTTGTTTTATACATGAACAACATCTATGGTTGCTCATGTCTAAGTATTATTGTTCTTTAGTGCTTAAGTGTCAAAGCATATATATCTAATGGCATGGTATGCAAGAGCCAAGTGTTCTTGCTCGTTCAAGTTCTGTGTAAGAAATAAGAATTAAAAGCTTATCTTTCAGTGTGTCATGGGTAACTAATATTAAAGCAATTACAACTTCGACTTTTCGGTTTGAGTGCCAAGCACATAAGGCAGATATGCCCATATTTTCTCCTTGTTTGGTTTGGTCAATTTAGTTAGAAGCTTTGTTGTCCATGTCTAATTTTTTTTTTCTTTTTATTGTCAAATAACTAACAACTTGAGAGTGAGCATACTTTCTTGTTGTCATTATATAATGAATAGACAATTTGATTATATTTCCTTTCCCTGTAGCTTGGTATTTATTATTATTATTATTATTATTTTTGTGTGCAGGCTTTGGATTATTGCCATTCACAGGGTATTATGCACCGAGATGTGAAGCCCCATAACGTCATGATTGATCATGTGCAGCGCAAGCTTCGTCTTATAGATTGGGGCCTTGCAGAGTTCTATCATCCTGGGAAAGAGTATAATGTTCGTGTTGCTTCAAGGTTGTTTTAAAACAAAAAACTAACATTTGAATCTTCTTTTCTTCAAATTGGTCTGGACGTGAAATTTTAAATGATATGATATAAAATTCAAATTTTGCTGTCCCTGGCATTGAGCATGATTCAAAATCTGTACTTTCAGAAAGATGGACGTGGATTCAAGTTTGGTTTAACTTCATGGGATTTTCTTTTACAGATATTTTAAAGGTCCTGAACTTCTTGTTGATTTACAAGATTATGATTACTCATTAGATATGTGGAGCCTTGGTTGTATGTTTGCTGGAATGGTGAGCATTTCTTTATTTACTGTTACCGTGGCATACTGTTTGTCCATTGCATGCTGTATTACTGTGGCACCTTGAAGCATCGTTTTTTTGCATTTTGAATTGTTGTTTAGAGTGTCTGTTCTAGCAATCTGAAGGTTTCACCCTATGCTTGTTTTACTTTCTATCTGTGTTCAGCCTAAATTTTATCCCAGTAATATGGTCTTTAACCATTTCCTGGTTGGTCATTCTTGAATGGTCTGCAACAATTTTCTCCTTTAATGTTGGTAGTTAGACATATTAGGTGGCATTCCTTTCATGTACTGTTAAATCGTGAAGGTTGACTTGCTTTTTAATCATCCATGCGTGACTAATATGTTAAGGGATGTAAGACTTCTTTTGTGATGCTTATTTTTGTGGGCTTGCGCTGTACAGATATTCCGTAAGGAGCCATTCTTCTATGGGCATGATAACTATGACCAACTAGTCAAAATAGCAAAGGTATGCTTATTTGTAAGCAAAATATTACTCTTCAGTTGATTCTTTTCTTAAGAATTAGACGTCCTAATTGTTTACTACCAAAACCAAAAATATAAAAGAGAAGGTAACTAAGGACAGAAGACTTATAGTTCACTGATGTAGCGGTTGTGTAGAAAAGTGCAGAAAAGGATAAATCTTCCTAATACCTGTTGGTTAACTAAGATAGGGCGATTACTAGCCTTTTGGTTCACTTGCGAAAATCGGGAGAATAGGGATAAACAAGAAATTCATTAAAATTAATGAGTACCCAAAATTGATGATGGGTTATTGGGAGAATTCTCAAAAGGTCTATTATTAATCATAAAAATTTAATTGCAAAAAAACAACGGAGAAGGCTTTAAATAGTAAAGCCTAAGCCCTATTCCTAATGAACTAGTAAAAGATAATTAAATAAATTAACAATTACTAAACTCTATAGCTAGGCCACTATTTCCCAAAATAAAGCGAATTAAATAAGAAAACCCTAAAAACCCAGTAGGCCTACTTATCTTCAACGGGCCGCATCATTCTCTCTGAGATGAAAACGTTTTGCCCTCAAATCGTGACATGCATAGAGGACAAGTTTTTTCATAATTTCCAGCAAACAAGTTTGCAAAAATAATTTTTTGAAATTCTCAGTGATATAATCCCAATGCCAAATCTTGAATTATGAGGCATAGACAAAATATGTTGAGTTTTTAGAACTACGTCTCCAACCAAACAATAATCTCGAGTAGTAGCTTTACTAATTCAAAAAGTAACATTAGATGCAAACTCATCAGTTACTTGCTCTTTATCACTAAAATTTAAGATGGGATTTGAATTGACTTTCCTTTTTTCCTCACGAGAGTCAAAATGAGATGTAACTCATATGCCAGTGTTGTCCCTCGTGTCCCTAGAACTAAAGATTGAATCTCAGTCAAAAATGAGATCTATCTCATATATATTAGTTTCATCTCTTGTGTTATTGGAAAGATTGAATTTCTTCATTATCACTTTTGTATAGATTTTAGATTAAATCTCTCCATTGCTTTCGTCAAAATTTGGCAAAATTTAATCTTTAACTTCTCCAATATCAAAATTTGGCTCGTCAACTAGTTTATTTTCAATGATCATATTGTTGTTGCATTATAGCAACTTTATTCCGTCGGTTCACATCATACATTAGTGCCCCATGGGCATCGGGACAATGAGGTGGCATGGAGTAGGAACATAGTGGGGCCATAATATTTACTGATGCAGCGTATGCATAACAAAAGTAGAGAAGGTGGACAAATATTCCTAATACTCATTGACTTATCAAGAATAAGAAACAATAGGGCATCTACTAGCTTGTTGATTTGGTCATTTATGCTTGGAAAGTAGGGATAAACAAAAAATTCATTATTTTTAATGAATATCGAAGATTAATGTAGGGATATTGAGAGAATTCTCATTGTGATCATCAAAAACTTGATGAAAAGAATATCAAAGAAAGCTTTTAAGAGCAAAGCCTAAGTTCTAAACAACAACCAAAACTAAAGAAAATTAAATAACAAAACCCTGAGAGCCCAACTGGCCTAAATATTTTCAACGTACATCATTTACCTTGAATGTGAGTGTTACGTCCACTTATTATTTTTTCCTCTAACCTCTTGGTTCCTCAAATTGGCACTTTCCAAGACAAGTAGAATTGGGCAACCATAGATACATGATTGAAGAGTCGAAAATACCTTTACTCTTGTTTTAGACTGACAATTAGATTCCACACACTCAACAAGCACTAATGAAGCAATATTTTCTGTTATTGTCCTTTTTTCAACTCGACAGTTTTTTAGGTTCAACCTAACTATACGTAACACATATGGCATTGGTGAAATATGAAATAGGTCATCTTTATTTTTCATTTAGGAAGTGGAAGAAATTGAAACTTAAGGTTGAAATCAGATATGATTTAGCATTTCTACTTGCAACAGGTTCTAGGCACTGATGAATTAAATGCTTATCTGAACAAATACCGCACAGAGTTGGACCCACATCTTGCAGCCCTTGTTGGGAGGTAAGTATCGTCACATGATTTCTCCTCTCTTTTTCATTTTTGCTGTCTTGGAGTGTAGTCCACTCACATCTATACATTTTGTACAGGCATAGCCGGAAGCCTTGGACTAAGTTCATGAATGTTGATAATCATCATTTGGCATTACCCGAGGTAAAATGCTAGTAGTTATATTGAAATATATTGTTTTCATTTGTTGGTTTCAGAATTTTTTTAATAAGTTGCCACTGTTTCTCTGTGAAGGCTATTGACTTTGTAGATACCCTGCTACGATATGATCACCAGGAAAGGCCAACCGCAAAAGAAGCTATGGTAAAATTTTTACTTATAAATAAATGTATGACCCATGTTAGGATTGCATGTTTTAGGTCGATAGTCAACTAGACAGTTATTCTGTTATATTTCTTCGTTCCTCAAAGGATTTGATCAAAATTTGCTTAAAATCAAATAACATAATTTGTTTGATGAAATGACTATATGCAAAACTATTTCTTGGGATGAAACGCTACTTTTTCACATGGGATAGATGACTTCTAGTTTCCGAGTTAATATTTTCTTGGCATTCCAGTTATATACACGTTCACATGTAAGGGTATATCTGATTGCATCTTATACATGAACATGGGATTTACTTTATAATAAATTAGTAATCATCAACGCTTCCATCAACCGTCTTTAAAGTTCCAGGATCTTCACATTTGTGTCATGCAGGCCCATCCTTACTTCTTACCAATTAGGAATGCCGAAAGCAGCCGTACTCGCACTCATTAGATTGAGTTCTAGATCCTTGTCCTGCGTCTACTTCCTGATCTCTTTGATCTGCCCGTAGTAGTTTGAAATTAGGGTTTGCATTTTTCAGATTGTTGTAAAAGTTCTGGTTCGTTTTCTAGCTTTGATCTTAGATCCATATAAACTTGTATGTCTATTTATTTGCGTGCCTGGAATTTGTGAATGAGTTATTTATCCGAGTCAAGGCAAAGCTTCTTTACTTTCCGTTTTAACTTTCTATACCCCTTCTTTACTTTCCGTTTCCCTGTTAGAGATGACATTGGCTTTATACAAGAAATATGCTTTAGACATCTTTTTTGTGCTTATGTTTGCTTTTGTATTTTTTTTTTTTGTGTTGTTTTTTTGTTTTGTCTTATCTGATATATTGCAAAAAGGAAGTGGTTCAATATTTGGTATCCCAGGAAAACAAAGGGGAAAAAAACTGGTCGGGTTTAAGATAAATGAAGCTAATGATTAATGTACTCTTGAAGATAAAAATTAGGCGTTGCCAAGGCGACTCGAGTTTCCTTTTTAAGAGCCTTGAAAGTAATTTTTACGTTGAAAGGTTTCATTTGCAAACGATATTTCTTTCATGGGGGACAATACATAAGAGGCATATTGCTGTAAGGAGTTGGTATTTACTACAGTTGTTCACGGAGTCTGTAAATCCATGAGATTTGTTTAATCTAATCCAATAGGGATTGGGAAGAGTTTTGCATTGGCTTTGGATTGATAAAATCAAAATTGGAAGGTTTTAGATAGGATTATGGGTTAAAAAATTCTCAATCTGTTTATCCAAAACCTGGTATAAATATATTCAAGTATCTTATAATTTTAATAAGATATATTTAAATCAAGCTTTTTCTTTTTTCTAAAAAAAGAACTTTGAAATGTTTTTTGGTAAGCAATTATTACCAGGTTGTATTTAAAAGGCCTGGTCGAAGTTAGAAATAAGAAACTAAGAGAAGTGATTAAAGTTGAAATAATTTGAAGTTTTAAGTGTTGTTGATGAATAAACAATGATTAATTTTGAGGTTTTTTTTTTTTTCTTGATTTTAAGTTTAAGTGTTGATTTTGAGTTGAGTTTCAAGTGTTGATTTTTTAAGAAGAATTGATTTTAAGTTAAATTGAAGCTAGTTTGTTTTAATGCTTTGTTGTAAAAAAATTAAATTATTAAGCTATTTTATGTTATAGATTGTTTATTTTAATATTTGATGTTAAAAAAATTGGCCTTTAATAATCTTATTTTGAAAGGTTAGAGTTTAATCTGCGAATCCTTGAACCCAATTCGAAGGTTTTGAATCAGGTTGTAGATCGAGATTTTTCTAATTTGAAGGTTTTGAATCGGATTGTAGATTGGGATTTTCTCTATCTGAAGGTTTTAGATTGGATTGCAGATTGACCTTAAATCCTCAAATCCAATCTGTGAATATCCCTAGTATTGAGTTCTAGGGTGTTTGGGATGTATAGCTAGAATTGAAACTTTTGAATTACAAACTGTAGCTTTGTAACGCTTAAATAGCATTTGCATAGGTCGTAAAAAAAATAAAGTGACCAAAGGTCAAGTATTGTTTCACAATGCTTGAATTTTTTTAGAATTTAGCTAAAGGTTTCCGCATTTTATTTTTATCTAGGCAAATTCAAATTTAAATTAATTGCAAGAAATAAAAGAAACTTAAACAAACAAAATTAATTAAGCAATTAACAAAACAATAAATAAAAGAGGCGAGTTCACATTTGTGATGGAATCTCTAGGGCCTTGACTTCACTCTATTTCTCTTATGTTTTTCTTATTTAACAATTAATAACTAGCTTCAATCAATTCATTAATCAAGAGTTAAAAATTAATCTGATTACCTCTCTCAAGCATCAAACGAGATAATATGCATAGATATTTAAGTCAATATCCATATTTGACTTGTCTACTATCGGGGTCAGACTTTGTCTATCACTCACAACCACACACGTGGTTAGTGATCACTTAGAAATAGTCATATATTCATGCTAATTAGCTAGTCATCTACCCGATGGTCACTTAGGTGACTGTTCAACGGTCATCTGTTCGATGGTTGTCTAGTCTACTACTCAACAGTCATTTAGTTGTCTACTCACCACTCGACGACCTTTCATGCATAAGAAGGTGTAAGTCGTTAGCCGTTATTTATCATTTTTCGGTTCGACACTCGTCGGTTCGTCACTCTTTGGCTCGCGACTCATCGATTCATCACTAGTTGGTTCACCACTTGTTGGTTTGTCACTCATTGGCTCGTCGCTCATTACCTCGTCACTCATTGGCTTGCCACTCGTGGCCCCACTTGCCTCGAGTCGGCTTGCCACTAGTTGACTTCATTTGCCACTTGATCGTTTATCACTCGTCACTCATCGCTCGCTCCTGGTTGCTCGTTACTTGTCACTTATCTCTCGTTCCTCGTCGCTCATCACTCGTTACTTGTTGCTCGCTCATAGTCGCTCGTCACTCACCACCAATTGCTCCATTTGTTGCTGCAAATTGTTCGTGATGATGGTTAACAACTCTGGACTTCTTCAAACCACTTCGATCTTTGAGGACATGTCTCAATAACAACCACTGCCAGAAGAACATGGGCATATGAGTACGTAGTAACCGGCCACTAGTTCATACCATCACTACATTTAGTTACCCCATGATGAGAGGAAAGGAGTAGTAATTGCTCATGAAACCAGCTCATTTGACCTCTATAAATAGAGGTGGAGTACTCCTCATAAGGGACCTTACGCCATTTTTACTTGTTGTTACTCTGCAAAAATCACTCAAACATTGTACTTAATTTACCTTGTAAATTTTGATCCAACATAGTGGACATGGACATCTCAATAGTGGATGTAGCTCATTAAAGAGTGAACTATTATAAATTTTGGTTTTGTTATCTACTTTTTGCACTTAGTTTATTCATTGGTTGTTTGTCATGTGCTTTTCATCATAATCTGACTAACGGTGATGAAGATAAGAATAGTGATCAAGGGCCCCAATTTTCACGTTCGTGATTTTATTCTACTAACCACATTTATTTTTGTTTTGACCGTGGATTCCTTTTCTACAATTTGGCACCTCTTGATCATCAACTCCTGAAGTCTTTATTCCATCAGTCACCATGACGGACGATCGTGATGACACCAGCCCAACAAAAAAAGAGAGGGTTCACAAACTTTCCACAACAAAAGTGGGGCCTCTTGAGCATTAACTCCTAAAGTCTTCATTCCATCAGTCACTATGATAGGCAAACGTGATAACACTAGTCCAACAACAAAAAAGAGGACCTTTCCAAAAGTCACTCAAAAAAGCAAAGAAGAATATGAATTGGTCTCTAAACTCGCCGAACTAAGATATCTAATTGAGGACTCGTCTTCTCGTTGTGAAGTAACCGACAAGCATGTATTTCATCTAGCCGCTCGTTGGCTCGTCGATTGTTGGCTTGTTGCTAGTTGGCCTTACAACGCCTAATGCAACTACTACCAACTCTAGGGACTAGACCATATGCTTGTACCTTCGCTTCTTAACCCTCGTCGAGTAGGAGAGATGTCGGCCATCAAGTGGCACGCTCGTCAACTTTAACACTCTGCCACCATCTAACGTTTATCTTAAAGTCTTATCAATTAACTAATCATTGCAACTGCAATAGCTCCTCTTAGTGTACTTTAGTCGATTGCTAATTGTGTTTTTATGTCCTCTACATCGGATGTTGTCATTTACTCCAATGATGACCTATCAAGGATTGACTCCTTAGATATAAGCTCTTTTGAAAGCGATCCATCCAAATCAACTGAACACCAGTGAAGATGATTTGGTCATCATGTAACTTTAAGGTGTAGTATACATCAAACGGCCTAAGTAATGTTTTCTCCTTATCACAAGGACATTAACAAGTATTACGAGCTCCATCGGAAACCTGGTCGCTTGACATGCAACTTACTAAAGCAGAGGCAATTGAAAGAAGAGGCAACCAAGGATGGCTAGGAGTCAGCACTTGTAAAGTGTATTAGTCATTTTCAACACAACTGCCCAGCTACCATTTGACATTACCACTAAAGTATGCCATGGATATACACCAAATAAGCCAACATGCCTCATTAAGGCAAATCGATAACTCCTTTCTCCCGATGAGAAATATTGGGAAATGGATCGATTACAAAGATCGTCGCTAGTCTGCTCGATTAACTCGCTGTTACTCGGCTTGATCATGCCCATTGCTGGCCGGAGCCCAACTTAATTACCTTTATGCTAGGAGGCTCGATCTCACTTCACCATTGACAACTTGGTCATGCTGGTTTGATTTAGCCATTTTATGGCTCATTTTTTACCATCATTAGGTTCAACCTACTCACCAAGTGCCCGGTTCGATTCCCTAAAAAGTAGGTATGTGAAACTTGGCTTTCGATGACTTTTCGATGACTAAAAAGGAGAGAATAATGAACCACCCTTGTTGAAGGTACCATGACAAGAAAAGACATCATATTCTTGTCAACCTCTATCGCAGTAGAATAAAAGCTTAAATATTGTTGGAAAACTTACGGGTAGAGCAAGAGATGAAGGCTATGAATTTTTAGAAATGAAGATGGGTTTGAGGCGTATAGGAATCCTTAAAGGTTTTATTTGCCCTCACTTCTCAAAATTTGCTAACGAGTTTTATGAAAAATTACCCCTAAAATACAATAAACCCTTAAACACAATATTTAGCAATGATATTGTATTCCATAATAGTAGATAAAATCTATAGTTTTTTGGAGTTTCTATAGTGAAAGAGGTGCCATTTCTGAATGGACATAACCTGTGGCGTCCAGCCTAGGTGTACTCCCTCAAGCCTCCATAGGACCCACCTTGCTGGGCCCCCGGACTTATGGCTCTTATTGGTAGACCATCCACGTGCCGCCCACTCATTTGTACTGTCCCCTCTAGGGCCCTCTGGCCCCTCAGGGTTCTTCTTTCGCGTCCATCGGGTTTGAACATCAAACCTCCCTTAAGAGGTTCTTATTTCCTTCTCGAGTGCCAATTAAGTTGAGAACCTCTTAAGGGATGTTTGAGGTTCGAACCCGAGGGACGCGAAAG
>CAMOHE010026006.1:0-12164 GCA_946598075.1 Artocarpus hirsutus | reverse complement strand
ATGCTCTCTCAATATGCATGCTCTTATATTTTTCAAGTATTTTTTTTTCATGATACTTTTTTAATTGATCTACCTAGCTAGTTGTAAAAAAGTTAACAAGCTAGCTATTGATTAGAAAAATCGCAAAGAAAACTTGAGTCCTACATTGCTTAAATACAATAATAAACACTATTTTATAAGGAATTGGGCAAATCCAACAAGTTAACCTCTTGAGATGTAAGCTCAAATCCTTAGAGGGCATGTTTGATGCACAGGATTAAGGAGGATTTGATTAGATTAAATCTTAGTACTAATTTGTTTGGTGAAAAACTTTAAAGGATTGATTAGATAAGAACTTATCCAATCCATGATTGAATCCCCTTAGAAGGGGATTAGGCAATCCTTTGCTAAAGTATGAGATTACACATAATCTTTGTACATTGTAAAAATTTTTAAGGATCTATTTGTAAAAATTTATAAATATTTGAGGTCAAATTATAATTTTTCAAAAAATGAGTGGGTCAAAAATATAATTTTTATGTGACGGAAATATTTTTAATAATTATAAAAAATTACAATTTGACCCAAAATTTGAAAAAAATTTACAAAAAAGCCCATACTTAATAACATAGCACCAAACATGGGATTGGGTTAGCTAAAATTTTATCATATCTATTCCAATACAATCTAATCTAATTTTCTAAGATTATTCTATTTAATACACCAAACGGGTTGATGAGACTGTAAAAGTGTATATTTTATAAGACTTAAATCATTTATTTATACTTTTATTTCTCATTAAATCCTCTAATTAATAGCATTTCTGTGTTAATAAGTATTTTTGTGTCCTAGTGTGAAAATGTGTTTAAAAATATATTTTTAGTGTATTTTTATATTTAATAATATTTTTGGTAATTTTTAGAGTCGTTTCGGTATGTTAAATATGCGTATAATTTATAAATAGTCAAGACTGTAAAAATAAAATTGTGTGATTTTATTTTAAGTCTTAAAATATTTATAAATAAGTTTTGAATCTGTAAATATGTTTTAATATATTTCTAGTAATTTTTAAAAATAATATTGAGTCTTAAATAGTATATCTGTTAAGGTTTGTTAATTTTAGAAGTTTTTATCTATTTTTAGTAATTTTTATGTGTTTTATTGTAAAATAAATATTTTTAATTATTGTGAAAATAATGCTTGTAAAATAATTAATTTTAATTTCTTTATTTTGTTTTAGATTTAAAATTAGAAGAAAAATAGAGCAAAACGGTTTAAAAATGAACAAAATGGGATATCAAATGCATCAAAAATCCTTAAAAAAATCGAATTAGACAATTGGGGGACACGTGGCGAGATTTAGACTGTCGGATGCGCTGCCCAATTGATCTCATCCATTCGTGCATGTGCCACGTCGTCAAACCTATGCTGGCCACGCGTCAGCCGAACATTGGGCTTCAGCACTGACGACGGGCCCCACGCGCACTTGAACTGCTGTTCAATCCGATGTTTCCGCGCTTACTGTTCTGGTCATCGTAGCCATCAGATTAATAATAAGACTAATCCAACGGGTCCAATCGTACTGCTTGCTTTCACTTTAGTTGACTCCATCTCAGATTGAGTCCCGGCCAGCAATCTAACGGTCGTTAATTGTTCATTTCCTATACGCGTCACACTGGATCTAAAGGAAAATTCGCACGACGCGCGAAAGAAAAAGAAATAAAAAAAAAAAAAACGAAACAACTATATCAGCATGATTGTCGTGAACTGGGGGCCTATTTCATTGCGTGTGGATCATTTTTTACCCAAATCTTCCACTTAAGAATAGTAAAAAAATATATTTAAAAGAAATTTCAAATAGTGCTTTCATTGCACTATAAATACCTGGCATCAGCCTCGGTTTCAAGACACCCCTCAACGGGCCTTTTGGCCCCAAACTTCCTTTCTCTTTTTCTTTTTTTTTTTTTCTTTTTTTTTTCTTTTTTAATGCCCCTTTAGAGTAAAAATAATAAAATAATACTTAATTAGTGTAAAGAGTCTGAGGCAAAAAGATGATCTTGTATGTATAGTATTCTGGTATGGATTTTGTCTCTATATTTGTTTTGTAATGCTTATATTTTTGTAGAATAAATTATATCTTTATGTTTTTAATATTTATTGTTAATATTGTTATACTGCCTAATTCTTGCATAAATTCAGTCATGCTTTCTTTATGTAATTTAATTGTGTTGCATAATTAATATTAACAATACTGAAATCATACTTGTTTATTAAGTTGAGTTTTTGCTGCATTATAGGCACGAACTGACACAATAAATGCTTCGTAATACTTGATTTATTGTAGACAGAGGATGTCATAGTGTATTCTTAAACTAATTAATAAGTCGAGGTGCTGTCGAAATTAATGCAATAATTTATTCCTTTAAAATATAATAATTTTGATTTATTATTATCTTTTCTATCTTAAAATCATGCTAATTATAATTATAGTGATAGCGGTTATGATTTTCATAATTAATGCACCTAATTATTAGTGAGAGATGATTATTTTACTATTTTTATAAGAAGACCCTTATTGCATTATGGCTTGCTCTATTGTCGCTCTCGGTTGACTTACAGAAATAGTAAAAGTGCTTGCAATTAACGAGAAAAGATATGATAAATCAAATACCTTAGATAATTAATTAATTAGAGTTAAAATTTCATACCAGTTGTAAAACATACAAAGAATTCTCAAAGTTTTACCGTTTTAATTTTATGTTTTAAAATTTAAATTTAAAAAATAACAAAAATATTTCTTTTATTTTAAACTTTGTTTTGAAAAACTGCTTGCCTTTTTGAACTTTTATTTTTAACAATCTCTCAAGTTACAAAATTTCACCTCTCTGTAGATACGACAACTTTTTAATACTACATACATCCGCCGTTTAAGAGAAACATTTTAGACTGTGACCCACACCAAAATTTGGCACCGTTGCTGGGGAGGTGCCGTTACTTTGTCAGATTGCTAAATTAAGTGAGAAAACAGGTTAGTGATCTATCCCTATCCTTTGTAAATATTATTTTAGTTATTTGCATTTTTAATTAGCGTGTTTATCGTTAAAAAAATAAAAAAAGTAAAAAAATAAAATTAAATAAAAAAGGGCAGATGCTTTCACTCACTACTTTATTCGTTTCGACTAAAGAAAAGCTTAGCATCTTGTCTTTTATTTTGCAAGTTTGGGTAATTGAAAAATTTATTGGATTCTATCAAAAAGGCCCATCGTTGAGACTCGATCCCACAACCACAAGGCTAACACCCTTACCTAATAAAGTTGGGAATTCTAAGTGAGTCTAGTGTGACCCCCCAATGATCTGGGAATCTAATGAATTAAGCGTTATTCAACTTGAAAATTTTTCTTTAAAAAAATAAAAAAATAAAAAAATGTTTTGGGAAGTTCATAGAGAAATCATTGCAAATTTTTACCAACAACACTTGAAACTATTTTATCGTGCTTGGTGGAGATTTAAAGAGTTGCTAGATCAGTATCCTTAACATAGTCTTTCTAGAGAATATCTGTTAGAAATCTTCATAGATAGGTTAAGTCTTGAAACTAGAAATTGGGTAGAAAGAGGAGATGGTACTACTGCTTTTTACAGATTACATGTTGATGAAGCCTATTATATGTTGGAAGATATGGCCGAATATGATTATTGAAGATTGAATAGTTCTATGAACAATTTAATTTCGGATAACAATTCAAACTTTTCAGAACCTTGGCTTGACAATCAACTTGAAATTTTGGAGTCAAATTTTGAATTGCAAGAGATATGTAGTGACCCAAATAGGGTAGATCTAGAAGAAACCTTAGAAACATTGGAAGAAACTTTAGAGAAATATATGAAAACCATGAGAAAAATAGAACTAGATAGGCTTGAACATTCTTTTGAGTTGTTTGAAGAATATTCTTTAGGTGAAGAAGAAGTAGTTGATCTAACCATAGAAAGTGAAGAACATTTGGAACTTACTTATTTTGAGGAACAACCTTAAGGAAAGGAATGTAAGGAAGAGAATGAAGACTTAGCCATAGAATAGGAACAATCATTACCCTTAGTCTTAGGTTTTTAAACTCAGTTGCCACAAGAGTTCACCAAAGACCATTCTTACCAAGATCCTATGTGGCCATCACCTCCTCCATTACCTTAGCATTATTTTTATAGACCTACTAAGAATATAAAATGAGTCTAAGTTTCATGAACTTAAATGTTTCATATTTTGCCAATGTTGAGAGCATGTTTACACAAGACCTATATGTGGGGTATCTTTCGACACTTACTATGGGAGAAAGTCGCTCTTTGATGACTTTCCACTAAGAAGCGGAGTTTGAAAAAAGATTTGCTGAATTCAGAGTATCAAGCGATGGGAAAACACTTTCAAAGTAATATCTTTACCTTCCCTTCTTTGTAATATATCTTGTAACATATTTTTGTGTGTTTTTGTATGCTATTTTGATTTTCATTTAAAAATTTTGCAAAAAAAAATGAAGTTTGTTTTGAAAATATAAAATGAAGGCTATTAATTAAATTTGTTCAAAATGGCTGAGTTAAGCAGTTAAATTGTTTTGTCTTGAGATGCATTCTATAGATCCTACTAACCTTTGTGTGCCGAAAAGCTCCTACAATTAATGAAGAGAAGTAACGTTCTAGAAGGACCTCAACCAACTGGCCTTCTTTGCTATTCTCTATCCACGATCGGAGTGAGTGTGGGCTCACACGTATAGCTCTTCCATCAGGTGACTCTCTTTCCAACCAATTGAGAGAAGCCAAAGCTAGTGTTCGTGATTTGTGAATAAGAGCTCTCAGGGAGTTTCAGAATCTCACCAGCAGAGTTTCACTCTTAATCTCTCAATTGATCTAAATAACTTGTGAGACTCACTCCCTATTTATAGAGGTTAGGTCTAGGGTCATTCCTTATCAGATAAGGTCTCAAAATTTTGAATCAGAATCAAATTCAGATCAACATCGGATGAAATCTGCATGAAAACGCGTGATTTTTATTTTGCGCATAGGCAAGCCGATTTGCCTAACTGGCAGGTCGAACTTGTCTCATCGGCTAGCCAAACTTAAGGATTGACATGTCGAACTGCTGAAAAAAATCTCAACTAATCTTTTATTTTTCACATGAGATTTTATAGGATAAAGCCTCACTTTTAATCTAAATAACCCAATAGAGAAGTTATCTAATTAAAATAACTTTATCTAGATAATCTCTAGGATAATAAATAGATTCCTAATAATTCTACAAGTTAATCTTGATTTAATTTATCCAAAATTAGATCAACTAATAAACAGACAAGAATTATCTGATCCTAATAATTCAACAAGTTTATCTTGAATTTATTTTACAAAATTAATTCAACTAATAAATAGACATGAATTATTTAATTCTTTCAAATTTCAACCAATATAATAAATTTGACATAAGTTACTAATTATTAAAAAAGCAAGCTGTATCGTTATAGGATTTTGTGAGCTAACAAAAGGGACCAAATGGACCTATATAGTTTAAGCTCTCAATAAATATGAAACCCAATATCCTAGATATACATTTCATAATTATCAACTCTAACGCTACTCCACTAAAAGCTTGGAGCTGCACTCTCAAACTCTATAGAATTACGAAGCCCGTATAACTAAGTCACCATGACATATCATAATGTATCGTATCCCCATAGGATTATCCATAATCGGCTTAAAGATAAGTTCTGTCTTACCTTCCTGATTATTTTTATCTTACGTTTCATTATGTCACCATCAAAAAACTTACCATCTAAAGATGGTATACCATTCGGTTACACCTATGTATCCAAATGGTTGAGCGCTCTAATTTTTCAATTACAAGATAACGCATATAAGAGGATATCACTACTCTTAAAGAGGAGCTATGGATTCTATATCTATGAATAATAGGTCTACGCTATTAAGAGTCATGCCTCCAACGTACCAACATGCATACCACTATTAAAATGTAGGTGTCACCTTTTGGTACATCAAAAGACACAAGTCAAGACAACGGGCTCACTATTCATCTCAAAATTAAGATATAATGCAAATGATTATCTAAAGTAAATCGATTTGCCAAGATAGAATTATTAATCTAAATTAATTCACTTTATGTCCATTTTCAACACATCATCACCTATGACAATGTGCCAATGTTTCTATTCACGGAGTCTACCTCTGATGGCCAAGACAAACCATCTCTCAACAGGAATATAGACAACATAACAATCTTTACATGAATAAAGTGCCTAACTTTATTCCTTCGATTACGAATCTAATGATTTAGACCGTCACCTTAAGAATCGTTTCTTCTGTATAATCTGTTCGTCATATGCTCAATTTTTAAAGGTTTAGACCAACAGTCTCAGGCTATTGTTTGCTTATCATACATTCAATAAATATGAACGTAAAGAGGACAAGATTTGGTATAATAAATGAATTCTTTATTGATAAAAATGTCTTCAAAAATATATTATATTTTTATTCCTTAGGGCATACATGTCTAACAATCTCCCACTTGCACTAAGTGAGTAAATTTGACAAATCTCGCATCCCCATAGCTTCCACATGCCTCTCGAAGACTCTCCCAGTAAGTGTCTTTATGAATGGATCAGCTAAATTGTCCTCTGACGTAATTTTGCACACCGTGACATACCCACCCTCGACGAAGTCTTGACATCCATTTGTCAAATCCCATAGTCAAGAGCGGTAGCTACGGTCAAGAGAATCTGGATGGACTTAAGCTTGGCTACAGGCGAAAAGGTTTCCTCATAATCGATTTCTTCCTTTTGCGTGTAACCCTTAGCTACTAGTCTAGCCTTAAAGGTTTCGACCTTTCCATCCACTCCTCTTTTCCTCTTGTAGATCCACTTACACCCTACGGGTTTTACCCCTTTAGGAAGATCCACAAGCTCCCAGACTTAATTAGTCTCCATAGACTTCATCTCTGTGTTCATGGCCTCTGTCTAGAGTTTTGAATCAACATTCTCTATAGCCTCTGCATAAGTATAAGGATCCCTGTCATGTTCATCCGGTTCAGCTAAGAAAGCCTCACTAGTGAATATATACCTTTTAGGTTGATGCCTGATCCTCTCACTACGCCGAAGCCCTTTAGGTTGTTGTTTATGTTTGTTTGGTTTTTCTACACCGATCGGAACAGCTTCATTCAGAACCTCTGGAGTGATTGGATCGATCCTCAATTCCTTAAGCACCACTTTACTTCAAGGCTTAAAATCGTCCATGTAACTCTCCTCAAGAAAAGTTGCATTGGTTGAAATCATGACTTTATTTTCCTTTGGGTTATAGAAATAACCCCCTTTAGTTCCTTTTGGATATCCTACGAACACTCAAACTTCTGAATGTACTTCCAACTTATTCACATATTTAAATAGGATATTCGCATATCCCCATATGCGAATATGGTTTAAGGGTGTCTTCCTACCCGTCTATAACTCGTGAGGAGTTTTAGGTGGACCAATTTTGAAGGCACATTGTTGAAAAGATAACATGCGGTTTGTAGTGCATATCCCCAAAAGGACAAAGGCAATGATGAATAACTCATCATGGACCTAACCATGTCTAATAAAGTCTTATTTCTTCTCTCCGCTACGCCATTCTATTGCGGAGTGCCTGGCGTAGTCAAATGGGATAAAATCCCATTCTCTAATAAGTGTCCCAGAAACTCATCAGAAAGATATTCTCCACCTCAATCAGATCGAAGTACCTTTATGGGTCTACCCAATTATTTTTTCACTTTAGCCCGAAACTCCTTGAACTTGTCAAAAGTTTCGCTTTGATGGTGCATAAGGTACACATACCCATACCTTGAGTAGTCATCAATAAAAGTGATGAAGTACTCATACCCTCCTCGTACTCGGATGTTCATCGGTCTGTAAACATCACTATGCACAAGTTCTAAAACCCTTTCGGCCCTATTGCCTTTAGACCCGAATGATCTTTTGGTCATTTTACCCTCCAAACAAGATTCACATTGAGGTATAGATTCCACCAATAGGTGACTTAAGGTCTATCCCTTACCAACCTTTGAATCTTATTCAAGTTAATATGACCAAGGCGCAAATGCTAAAGATAAGTCTTATTAGAATGAGAAGTTTTAAGCCTTTTAGAGTTATTATCATTCATCTCAGCATTAAGCAGTAAGTTCATCTTAGGTTTGATAAAAATATAAATCATTTTACATCCATCCAGAACAGATAAAAGATTTATTTTTATGAATCACCACTTTATTATTAAAAAAAAACTAAATAAGAGTCTTTAAATAAACAAGCAACATAAATTAAATTCCTTTTAAATTTAGGAACATAAAAACAATCTTGCAAAATTAAATTTCTATAATTATCAAAATGAAGATGGACGTCTCCCACTGCTTCCACTAAGACCAAGGATCCATCGCTCATTCGAAGCGTGAAGTCTTCATGAAGCAGACTTCTTGTTTCTATGAATCCCTATAGAGAAACACAAACATGATTAGTTGCACCAGAATCTATGACCCAAATGTCACTAGATTTCTCAACTAAACAAGTTTCTAAATACAGAAGATCACACCTACCTTTTTTGAAAAGGAAGTCCTTGTAATGCTTCTTTATGTGCCCAACTTTCCTGCAGAAGAAGCACTTAAGCTTCTTCGGGTTCATCTTCTTCTTCTTCTTGCTCTTATTGTTAGTAGGAACAAAAGACTTCCCATTCTTGGCCCGTTGTTTCTTTCCATTCCCAGAGTTAGTATTGGAACCAGAAGCAACCGTCAAATTGGTCTCTCTACCAACAGGAGACTCCCTGATCAACAGTTCGAACTCCTGTAACTGTTTCATCAACTCTGTTAAGGTCATATCTTGCCTATTGCTCAAATTAAATGTAGCTCTAAATGGAATAAATTCCTTTGACAAAGTCTCAAAGACCATAGTCATCTGAGTTTCAGCATCGATGTCGGCTCCATTGGTTTGTGCCTTAGCGAGTTAACCCATGACCAACATCATGTGCTCCTTTATAGATGTCCCCCACCTCTGCTTATAGTTTAAGAGTTTTTGAAGCACCCCTTGCTGCTTTGTTATGGCTTGGCCTCCAAACATGTCTTCTAGATTATTCAAGATTTGCTTAGTAGTCTCATAATCCTCATGTTGAGCGTGTAGCATGTTGTTCATGTTGGCCATAACATAGCAGCGGACCTGATCATTTGCATCTTTCTAGCGATCGTACGCTTGGAATTGCTCATTAGTTGAGTCTCCCATAGGCTTGAGAGGACAAGGGGTTGTCAGCATAAATCTTAGTTTCTCAAAGGAAAGAACGATATCTAGGTTCCGTTTCCGATCATTATAATTCTCTCTGGTTAATAAGTTTTTGTCAAGTATCGAAGATAAAACGTTGTTAGACATTTTTAATCTACAATAAAGAATCATATACCAAACATAAGCAAACATATTATAATAATTTAGTAAGATAACACAATCATGTAAAATCATACAAATATGTTTATGTGTCAAAACCTTGAAAATATCACAACCTTACAACGATAATTCCCAACTTATAATTCAACAAGCTCCTAGGGGAGTCATGCCAAATTCAATCAGGAACATGGACCCCTCCTGATTAATATATGCCATCCAGGACCCGTTTGATCCAGCATATATTAATAATCGTTTCTTTAGCCATTAATTTTATCAACAGAGCTCCTAAGGGAGGTTAATAATAAAATTAGCATGAGTGTATAACTATCGTTTCAATATTTTATTCATGATTTATAATCACCACCTAGGGGTGTGTAACCATAAATCATGCTAAAATACCTTATCCTCTTAGAGATCCAATCTAGTACATGATAGAATCCCTTCCTAAGGGTTAGGACCACCATGTTCTTCCTATGGACCAATGATGGAGGCCTTAGGTCCTCTCTTCGAAAACCTTCTCTTACTCAATCTTTTGAAATCATGGTTTTATTTTAAAAAACATGCATGAACAATTTTAATTGAGCGGCACTCCCTATTCTATATGGCATGTTATCAACATACATGGCAAATCATATTATGATACAGACAAGCAAAGCAATTAAGCAAAGCTACAAGCAAAATAATAATAAATAACTATAATATTATTGTTCCACCCTAGAGAATAGAAAATAAAGATTATAAGAGAATAATCGAAACATATTATCGATTTTTTATCCTTGAATCCTCAAGCTGTATCCTTCTTCATGTAATCCAATCTTCAAGTCTTCAATCCCGCATAGATCGAATACTCCAAATTTTAGGTGAAATCCATATTTAATGTTTCTTAGAATTGTCCCAAAAATAAAATTAAAATTGCATGAAATGCTGCAACTTTTCTGGAAAAATTTTCAGCTCTTTACCGACAAGCCGATCTGTGTGATCGGCTTGCCGATCATGACCCATCGGCCTGCTGATCTTCACAGATCGACCTACCGATTCATGACTAATCGGCCTACCAAACTAGAAGTTCGGCCTACCGCCAGAGCCACCTGATTTTTGTCTCGCTGACGACCTACCGAACCTCAAGTTTGGCTTGTTAATCTACGACCATCAGCCCATCGAATTGGGATTCGGCATGTTGATCGAGTAGAAATCACCCTTTCTAGAAAATGCAATTTTAAATGCAATTTATCAATTTTATTTTTAACAATTCAAAAACATAAAATTAGAGACTCAGGAAATACCTGGGTTCGCCATCATCCATCTTCGAGGTCCGTCTTCTCCAAATAATTATTTAATTACAAAATTTTTTACAAATTTTAAATTAAATAATAATTCCTAGACGGAGATGATAGTCTGCCATTAAATTACATGAAAAACCTAGATACATATTCTAACCTCTAAGGAACCATAATCGGTATAAATTAATTAATTAATAAATAATTAAATAATAATTTAATTAACCATAATTAATTAATAAACATTTACCATATAATCCATGACAACATATAAATATATATAGAAACCTAGAGTGCCAACTCTCTATAAAATTAAATTCAAGCAAAGGAGAGATCAAGATCACATAATTTATATATATAGCATGATCATAAACTCGTAAATTTATGTAAAAACCATGGCTCTGACTCCAATTATTGAAAAAATAGTACGTAGCAAAATTTTAAAATTTTAATATCAGAGTATTTTCCAAAACATAAGTTTGACATGCTATATGAATAAATTAATCAGATCCTACTAATCTTTGTGTGCCAAAAAGCTCCTACAATCAGTGAAGAGAAGTAACGTTCCAGAAGGACCTCAACCAACTGGACTTCTTTGCTATTCTCTATCCACAATCGGAGGGAGTGTGGGCTCACATGTACAGCTCTTCCACTAGGTGACTCTCCTTCTAACCAATTGAGAGAACCCAAAGCTAGTGTTTGTGATTTGTGAACAAGAGCTCTCAGGGAGTTTTAGAATCTCACCAGCAGAGTTTCACTCTTAATCTCTCAATTGATCTAAATAACTTATGAGACTCACTGCCTATTTATAGAGGTTGGGTTTACGGTCATTCCTTATTAGATAAGGTCTTAAAAATTCAAATCAAAATCAAATTCGGATCAATATCGGATGAAATCCACGTGAAAACACGTGATTTTTATTTCACGCATAAGCAGGCCGATCTACCTAACTGGCAAGCCGAACTTGCCTCATCGGTAGGCCGAACTTAAGGATTAGCATGCCAAATTGTCGAAAAAAATCTCAGTGAATCTTTTATTTTCCACCCAAGATTCTATAGAATAAAGCCTCAGTTTTAATTTAAATAACCCAATAGAGAAGTTATATAATTAAAACAACTTTGTCTAGATAATTTGTAGGATAATAAATAGATTCCTAATAATTCTACAAGTTTATCTTGATTTAATTTATCCAAAATTAGATCAACTGATAAACAGACAAGAATTATCCGATCCTAATAATTCAACAAGTTTATCTTGAATTAATTTTGTCACAAAATTAATTCAACGGATAAACAGACATGAAGTATTTGATTCTTTCAAATTTCAATCAATCTAATAAATTTGACATAAGTCAACAATTATTGAAAAAGCACACCGTATCGTTACAGGATTTTGTGAGCTAACAAAGGGGACCAAATGGACCTATATAGTTCAAGCTCTCGATAATTATGAAACCCAATATCCT
>CAMOHE010026004.1:34770-75133 GCA_946598075.1 Artocarpus hirsutus | reverse complement strand
AGGAATAATGATGAATGTGAATATTGTATATATGTATATGTATAAAACTTGGTAATGATTAACTATGGTATCCACAGAATATGATCATAATAAATCTCATAATCTAGTATATGATGAAAACTAACTAACCATGCAGGTTTAATGTGGTAAGAATAAAACCTTAAGGTGAGTAATGGTTTTCCCTACTGAGCATGTTGTCGCTCATTCCTTGTTATGTTCATCTTTTCAGGACTCACTAAGTGTGAGGTAGCTACAAGAAAAATAGTTAAAAAAGCTATGTAACTATATTACGTTGGGATTGCTTTGAATGCGAAGAATGATCTTCATGAAAATGTAAGCATCCATTATTACTTTCTGTGACTGTATTAAGATTTATTGAGGGTTGAAATAATGATGATGACAGTTATATATTGTTAAAATTTAAGGTGCTATATTAAACTATGGTTTATTTATTTGTTTATGTTTTTATTTTAATTTGAGAGTTTTTATTTAAGTCCCGGACAAATTATTTTGATGATTTATATTTATTTTCTAATCTTTATTTTATTTAATAAAAACTGTTAACCCTCACTTAGGGGGGTTACAGGCTTTGATGTAACATATGAAGTTTTAGGAAAATGTAGTACTCTTTTCCATAAACTAAACTCCATATAGAACGTTTCTTAATACTCAACTGCATATAGAACATTTCTTAATTATTTGGGGCATTCTTATCAATTGTATTTATCTCAAATTAGTCCATAATAGTTGACCGGCACAAAATTGCATAACTTTCATAATTGGATGAGATTAACCTTCGGTTAAGCCCTGCCCCCACTGTCAATTATCAACTAAAAAAATCATGATCAACATTTTGAGCTGTATTAGACTATTTTTTTCAACAAATGACTTATATTAAGTACTAGTTTATTAAATAAAGAAATCATTTAACACAGTCTTTCTTCAAGGATAGTCTGATTCCACTGCACCTTGAGCTTGGCAACGTGGCTTAAAATATAAACAAGACAAGTGACATTAATTAATGTTTGTTTCATTACTAAACTATTAGCGTATTGTGCACCTACTTTAGTCCCTTCTTTTTCAGCGTCAAGATTTTTAAGCCCCACTCAATTTTTTTAAAACTCTTACCTACATGAACGAGTGTTTTATGTTATATTAATACTAATGTACAGTACCACTGAAAATTTAAATTAATCTTATAATTCTCATTAAATATATCACTTTCTTTAAAAACTTTATATGAGTAATAAATGATTGGGAATAATTATAGTGTGTAAATATATATTTGTTTTGATTAAATTTTTATTTCAGTTACTTGCCCATATTGACAAAAATTGTGATATCATTATTATTTTTAAGCAAAACTTGTAATATGACATGTACTTGAAAAATATTAAAGCTTCTGTTATTATAACAATTTGATAAATTTTTTAATGGATCAGGGTAAAGATAATTTTACACCTTACTTCCTAAACTTTTAATATGAACAATTATAAATTAAATAGTTGAAAAAGCTACATAGCTTAGTGGCGTAACAGCTTCCAAGTTTTAATGGGTCTGTGATGGAGAAACAAAACAGGTGGATGATGTTAGCGATATGCCATAAAGATGACAAGAGATGTGGTGGGTGCAGTTTTTGAGTCCATGGCCCAAAAGACGACAACAAAGTGGGGAAAGTTGTTTAAGATGTAAATATACGTCATGTAATACAACAGAGTGGTCGAAATAGATGTCTCTATAGTTATCATTCTTGTGCCATTTTCAATCTTCCTTTAAGGTACGCTTTGGTGGGATGCAAACGACAGCACCTGATGATCCAAATAAGGACCAAGAAAACGAGCTCGTAACTTGCATTATCAAGACCCTTCGGCAATTTTTTTTAATTATTTTTTGAAGGCAAAACCACTAGCGCTTTTGGTCTAAAACAAAACCATGGTCATACTCAACAAACTGATAAAGTTTCTTTGCAGAGTTGTTCATAGTTTATATTTGTTTCAAAGAAGTAATAAAAATAGCAAATTATTTTTTAATGCGAGAAGTTGCATTCAGTTCTTTTCTCGTAGTCTCGTGTTTGTCATAACGAAATCAATTAAACGACGGCACGACTCTATTTTATAGTTTTGAGATATTTTTAAAAATGACTTTTTTTAAAAAAAATTTTGGTCCCATAGTTTTTGATATATGAATTTGACATTTGAAACACAGTTTTATTAATTATTAATAAACGTGTGATTATACAAAAAAAAAAATCCTCATATGACAAGAAATGGTCATTTTCTAGATGGTAAGTTATTTTTTAATTCGTTGAAACCAAAATTTGGCATTTTTTGATTTTTTTCCCCTTTGATGTTATTCATGCCTAGACTTTTGGATGCTCACGCAAGCTAAAGAAGTCCTGTAGCTTTCAGATCATCGTCTCATTCAACAGCTCATAGTTATCTGGAAAAAAATCTAGGTCAATTAATATAGGATGGTGATCTAAATATATTAAAGGATAAATTATTGCAATAATTTTTAACTTTTTATGAGTGTAAATATTTAGTCTTTAATTTTTTATTTTTAATTTAATAATCTCTAAATTTTAATCTTAATTGTTAAAAAATTAATTTAATAATTAAACAGTTAATTTTAAACCCAAAAAAATGACAAATTAGCCTCTAAATTTATAAAAAAAGTGACAAATTAATAGTCAAAATTAACAATTAATCTGTTAAATTGATTTTTTAACAACTTACATAAAAAAATTAATGACTGATAACTAAAAATTAAAAAACTAACATCACGATTTTGTGAAAAATCAAAGCCACAGTTTACTCTGTAAAGGGGAAAAATTGCTACTATTATTTTAACCCATATCAAATCAAAAGCAAAAATAACATTGAAGAACAGCTGGCAAGCACTTACTGTACATTGTACACACCAAAAATCAAAATACAAAGTACCGTCACCACCACCATCGGCAACAGTGACGTAACGGCAAAGGCCGATCGCTTTACGTCTGCTCAGATTTCGAAAGCAGTGGGGATTCTTTTCTCAGAAGAAAAGAGGACGAAACACAAGGTAGTCTTTTTTTCTTCTTAAATTCTAACTTTTTTTATCCCTAATCTTGAACTTCATTAGGAGATGACACAAGAATTAGGATCTTCCTCTACAGATCTGGCGTAATAGTAAGGAGTTACTGGAGGATATTTGTTGTTATAAGCCTCGTACGCCTGCCATAGCTTAACCGCATCATCATCTTTTTTATCTTTCTTTGGTTCTTCTTTCTTGGCCTCCTCTTTCTTGGGCTCGTCCTTCTTCTCCGGCGCCTTTGGAGCTCCCACTGAGACAATCTCCGTGGGGCAAAGCTTCCTCAATTTGCTCACTAAACTCACCGGATCTATTTCCCCCGTTACTGTCAATTTCATGTCCTTTGTGTCCAAGGCAATCGACACAACTCCTGAAAATTTACAACAAAAAGAAGTCAGTTTCTTTAATTCTTAGATCGCTCTAATGTTTTGAATTAAAAATCCATGATAATAAAATTGATTTATTAGGGTTTGAACTGTGACTCTCAAATATAAGCTTTGGATAGAACATCAAATATAAAAACTATATAATACCTGAATGGCCAGAGACTGTCCTCATGACTTTCTTCTTGCATTTCTCGTCATGGTAGTCCAATTTCAGCACCACAACCTGTAAAAAAAATCCAAAATCACGTTATATACAGTCAAATAGGTTTTAGTGAAGGAGGAAAAGGGGAAAAAAAGAGCTCAAAAAGGGTTAAATATTACTAACCTTCATTTTCACAAAGCTAGAGAGATCTGAATAATTAGTAATACAAGAATCCAACAAGAAAGGGAAAGTCGAATTTTTGTTTTTGTTTTTGTTTTCGAACCCTAGTTTACGCAATGGAGCTTGTGACGCTGGTATTTATATTGGAGATCGAGCAAAGAAACGGTACAGTGGGTCAATTATCAGTCAAGAAAAACAAGTGAGGTCTACGGTCAGAAATCCATCATCCAAACGAGTCGAGGGACCCACGAGCCTACCATACCATCGCGCACGACCAAAGCAGACACGTTTGAAAGGATTTCATTTCGTGTTGCGTATTCAAACGACGCCGTGCTCAGCTTTTCTAAAATTTTGAAAATTAATTTTAATAAAACGCTTCGTAGCATCCTTTTTCAACTTTCCGGGAAGGAACCCCAAAAAGGTCTTTGTCTTCAGACGTACATGGTTCACGCGTTGGCCTGGTCAATTTTTTTTTTTTTTTGGGAAGACTCCAGAAGACTCCTCCCGACGTTATCTCTTTTCTTTCCCTACCGTGGACAGAGATAATATATAAAATTATATAGAGAAAAAAAAAATAAAAAAAGACCTTCTTGCAAAAGATTGATTATTTAAAGGGATGTTTATTTTGTGTATTTTTTAAACTCAATAAATTTAAATTTGAATTTAAGTATCAAGAATTTTTTAGATACACGTTTGTTTCTTTTAAAATCTGAATCATTTGATTATCAAGAATCCAAGTTTTTAGAGTTCTCATCTCCCCTAAACTTTCAATACTCGAATATCTTTGTTACTGTAAAAACTAATTTTTCTTTTTTATATTTGAGAAAAAAAATCATAACTTCTTCATTTGATATTCAATTAAGATGATTCTTTTTTCACTGTGTTCCTAATGAAGAGAGGAATAAATCAAGATCCATATTGCATATTTTTTAAGGTCATTAACATTAAGATTTTATTAGATTTAATAAATCAAAAACTTTCTTCACTACCTTTCCAAACACAAATTTTAATTTTATTCGATACTCAAATTAAAACTTAAATGCACATCTAAATATCAATTCGAATAACAATTCAAATCACTAACTCAAATCCTAATTCAAATCACACTAACTCAAATTAAATTACTTATTCGAATCTATGTACCAAACGGACAGTGTCCACTTGGTACTTTGCTATAACTTATTAGTTGTAACAGTCAACAAAATAAAACTTTTAATAGTTACAACAAAATATAAAAAATATTATAATATAAATCTCTCATATATTATAGTTTTTATTTTAAAACTTGTCTATTAATTAAAAATTAGATGCTTATTTAGCAACTGAACTAAACTTCAACAACTGAACTGAACTTCAGTTCATGATTAACTCTCGTACTTGAATCTTGTGTTCCTTGTTAGAGTACGTGATTAATGTGTTACTTTTTTTTTTTTTTGGAAAGATTTGATTATTTGGATCTATATTCTTGGATCGGCTGTCCACTTGAAAGTTTGAAACATATGATATTATTTTTATTTTATTTTTCTAAACAAGCAAATAAAAGTTAACTGACTTATACATGTTATCAAATTCACATGTGACTTGGTTCTATTAACTATAAGTTCCTTTTATTTAAACTTAGATGCTACCATTTATGTCTAATAAAACAAAACCTTCTGTTAAAAAAAATTGATTATGTACCTAGATTGTTTAATAAATTATAATCGGTTTGAAAACAAAGTCTGGATAAAAAAGTTCTAGTTTATATAAATTTTGCTCGAGCTTTTTATCTTATAGAATTTGAATTTTCATTTTGCATTTTGTTTTACATTTAACTGTTTGGTTCAAATGATGTTCTCAAGTGGTCTTTTAAATTAGTTGGACAATTGTATGTATGTTATTCATGAAAAAAATAATATTCGTTGAATTACTTTTTAGGACCTTTAATTTGTAAAGGGTAAGATAAAAATTGAGTCTCATATTATTTAAATACAATTACAAACATCAATTTATAAGGATAATAGGTCATTCTATTTATAGTCTGTTTAGCATTAATTAGTTCTAACCAACTTTTTATGTTAAGAACAGTGTAAAGTTCTCACATGTTACAATAAAAACAAAAAAATTGCTACAGTATAAAGTTGTCACATGCTACAATATTTACAGTTTTAACCACCATGTCAAACACTTTATTAATATATTGACCTTTTAGTATGAAAGTTGAAGTCTAGAAAGTCTAAAAGGGTGTTTGGCATTAGTGGTCTAAACCACTTTCTCAGTTACAAACAGTGTAAAGCTTTTACATGTTATAGTAACAATAAAAAAATCGCTACAGTGTAAAGCTCTCACATGTTACAGTAAAAACAGTTCTAACCAATAGTTCAACCACACTGCCAAACACCTTATAAATTTTATTACAATCATGTTTCATTAATAGCTTATTTGACAAGTCGATCCGGACCACAATTCGAATCACTTTTTCGATTATAAATAGTATAAGCTTTTATATGTTATAATAACGATAAAAAAAATGCTACAATATAAAGTTTTTACATGATACAGTTCAAACAATTTCAACAAACGATTCTAACCACTATCGTAAACATCCTAAAAAGAAATGCGTGCCCAAACAAGAAGCACAGTAACTCCTCTAAAAAAAGTGTGCAATTTCTCTACATCCAAAAAAAAAAAAAAAAAGCACCAGCAATTAATACATGATGGTCAAATAAGCATCATCTATAGTACGAAACAAGTTTGTTTGAGTGGTGTACGTTAACTACCCAAAAAAAAAAAAAGTATGGTTTTTTCATCCACTTTGTCAACAAGTCTGTCCACAAAAATTTAGAAGTGGGGGGGTTTAGTTCATGGGCTATGTGAGACTCTTCGGAATAGGAACTCTTACCCTCAACTAGCTGAAAACATAATGGTTGTTGTTACGCTAAGACAAGAAACCAGGAACTTTTACTTCAGAATTACAACAAAGTTGGACTCGTTGAAATAACATTTGTCATCATCATTATCATTATTATTATGTGCAAATTAGTGAAGTTATCTAGTTGATGCCGACGTCTATGTATCATATCGTGTTGCAATGCCAAGGCTTAAATTGTACGTTGACTTTTCAAGAAAAAAGCAAAAAAACAACACCTTTAGCAATTGCTTCTACTAACAAAGTGGTGCCATAATGGTGCCTTTTGGGCTCAAGCTTCTATTGGATGTTTTTGGGTGTGCTAACTGAGGAACTCATGTCTAAAGAAATAATCATAAAAGCATCCATGTTGAGAACCTCGAGGTTAAAAAAATGATTTTTTCACAATATTACAAATACATGGACTTCCAGAAAATTTTTGACTTAGGATGCTCATTATGTCCTTTTTTAACACCCAAACATTTAACTATATTAAAAATATAATAAGTTAAGAATTATGTTAAGATAAACATATAGTTTAAGGCGATAAATACTGTATAATAATACAAAAAAATTATACAATATTAGAATAACACAGTGTAAAGAAATACACTGATAAAGTTATACAATATAAAAATTACACTATAAAAATAACACAATGTAGGAATTAGACTGTTTAAGGTCATGCTGTATAAAAATTTGACTGTTTAAGTTAAAGCAGTATAGGAATAATACTGTTTGGAGAATTTGGATGAATAAAGAATGTTATAATAGTATAGAAAATGTACCGACAGTATAAGAAAAATATTGTCAGTATAAATTTAGACTGAATAAAGTTAGATAATATTGAAATTATATTATGTGATGGATGAAAATAAGTATGGGAGGTTATGGGACCTCATGAATTGTATGGAAAAGAATACCGACAGTATAGAAAAAATACTATCAGTATGAACTTGGACTGTGTAAAAAGTTAGTGGGACACCTTGAAAGTTTTGATTAGGCCACCACATCCACTAATGTGGCCTAATTATATTTGGTCACCCAAAGTAACCTAATTGATGACTAAGGTAACTCACCACCACTTTTTGTAAAAAAGAAAAAAAAAGGTGAATCAATGTATCATATAAGGGACCAAATATCTACAATGTGGAAGAAAAAAAGAAAAGAAGAGAGAGTGAAACGTGAAAGAAAGGAAGGAAGGAAGGAAGGAAGGAAGGAAGAAAGAAAGAAAAATAATATGCTCCATATTTCTCCCAAGAAACCGTTCCCCCCTAGCAATTCTTTCTCAAAAAATTTTGATGAATTCCAAGCTCCAAGTCATGTTCAAAGCAAGTTCAAGACTAAAAGCTCAAGGATTTCACCAATTTTAAGGGAATTTGGAAGCTTTTAAGTGCTAAAAAGTGAGGACAAGCACTTGGGAATGATGACGACACTGAAGCCGACTAATAGAAGGAAAAAAAATAAGACAGGAACGGAATAGAGAACGTTAGAGTAAAGTCCAGGTAAGTTCAAATTTCACATACAACATGAAGTAAATGATTTTTAAATATTTATGTATACGTTTATCAATGAGTTTGCAATTATTATGCAAGTTTCTTTTAAAGTATGTTTGCATTTATTATGCAAAAAGTTTTAAAGATTCAAAGTAAGATTTGCAATGAATTTACAACTGTATGTTTAAAGCCTATTTGCATATTGATATGTATAATGTTTTTAAAAGTTCAAGTTATGATTTTCAATATATTTAAAGTATGTTTTGTATTTTATTAATGTATAATGTTTTATAGTATAAGTTATACGTTTTATGTCACATTTGTTATGCAATAAGTTGCATTTGTTATGCAATAAGCTTTAGAATAAAAGTTATGATTTGCAAAATGTGTTTGCGTTTTATGTTGCATTTGTTATGCGATAAGTTGCACTTGTTATGCAATAGATTTTATAGTATAAGCTATAATTTGCAAGTGTGTTTGCATATAACAGGATTGCATTTGATATGCTCACTAAAGTTAAAAAGAAGGTAAAGCAAAGACGATAAAAGAAAGTATCGTACCAGCCTCATTGTTGTAAGGTAATGAAAGTAAAGGTTTGATCTCCTAGATATAAGGTACATGGCCTCGATATTCGATGGTCTTAAATCTTCTACAAAGGAAATATCATGTTTATGATCTCATGATTAATGATATTGATACGAACAGTAAAGTGAAAATAAGCAAAGTTAAAGTAAGATACGGAAAGATAAGAAACATTGATAGAAAGTTAAAGTAAGATAAGGAAAGTTAAGGAATAAAGGTAGAAAGCAAAAGTAAGAAAGGGATGTTCATAAAATGCTCATAATTGAAGTTTATAATTGAGTATAATGGGATCATGCATTTTGACTTTGTTGGTATTCCTTGTTATGAAAAGCTATATGTTACGTTTATAAAAACCATTTTGGACAATGTTTATGATAAAAGTTTATGAAAAATATTTTTATATTTTCAAGAAAAAGTTTATGAAAACGTTTTAGAAATGCTTAATGAAAAATGTTTTAAGCGAAAGGTTTTCATGAGAAAAGTTTTTAAAGCATATTTTAAATGATTTGTGGGAATATGTTTGAACTTACTGAGCGATAGCTCATTAAAAGTTTCTTTATATTGCAGGTAATTTATGGGTGATCAGTAGGACTCGTTAGAAGAGCTGGGTGCTGCGGAGGATGGATGCGAGGATTTAAGTATGGATACCACCACAATTGCTTCCGCTACATAAAGAAAAGGTTTTCTACTATTTAATATAGTGTTTTCAAAGTTTTAAGATAATCAAAATTTTAAGAAATATTTTCAAGGTTTTACAATATATTTTACGAAATGTTCTATATTATCATAAAGTTAAATTTTAAGTTACGATTTAGATAAATGTTTCTTATTAAATTTTAAGAAACGATTTGAAATGGTTTTAAAGTCAAGTGTTGAGCGAGGTCTCAACTTAAATGGTGAAAGAGGTCGCAACAGTTTTTTTTGTAAAAAAATTTAATTCAGTGTTTTTCTTACTAAGTAAGAAAGATTAATATTTAAGTGATGATGTTTTAAGTAAAGTGACTATTCGAAAAGGTAAGTCGTCACACTTTTTACATATTTTGAACATATTTCTTATATATTTATTTTTATTGTAATTTTTTATTATAATTATAAAGTTACAAATATTTATGATAATGAATAAAAATATAATCCTATTTTATTATCACAAACACAAATTTTTATGATAATTAATATAATTATAATTCTTTTTTATTATCATAAATCTACAATCATTATGCTTGTATTTGTTGATCATAAAGCTTCTATTTTTATGTGTGCATATATGTATATGTATGTATGTATGTACATATTTATATACTATTTTTTATAGTCATTTATAGTTATCAAAGAATCTATAATATGATATTTATTATGACAATGAATGAATTTATATCCTATTTCATCTTGTTTGTTGATCATGCGTGTGTGTCTATATATATATATATATATATATATATATATATATATAGTCCACCGTTAATAATGAAGTCAATCATAATTTAAAGTTACAAACCTTTGTGATAATGAATATAATTATAGTTCTAGTTCATTACCAAAAAGATATAGTTATTATGTTTTTAGCATTGATCGTCGTATATTTTAATGCCCCTAAGCAGGAGTTAACAGTTTTTAATAAATAAAAAAAAGATAAGAAAATAGAAATAAAACTTTAAATAGATTCGCCTAGGATTTAAATAAAACTCTCAAAACAAAGTAAAAACATAAACAACAATTAAACTATAGTTTAATGTAGCAGCTTTAAATTTAATAATATAACACTGTCGTCGTCATCATTCTAACCCTCAACACAATCTTAATACAATCTTAGAAAGTAACACACGATGCTTACATTATCATGATGGACATTCTTAACAAATGAAGCAAATCCAACATTATACAGCTACATAGCTTCCTTGACGATTTTTCTTGTAGCCACCTCATACTTGGTGAGTCCTGAAAAGATAAAAATATAGAGGAATAATCGACAACATGCTCGGTACGTAAAGCATCATTTACTTTTAGGTTTTTATTAAAACCTGTATGATTAGTTAGTTCTTAATATCATTCATCAATATTACCATGTTCAATTCCGGTGGATACCTTATAATCATTCTTACCAAGTTCCATACACACACACACACACACACACACACACACACACATATTAATTCAGGATTCAATCGTGCTCCACTGTGCAATAGAATATCATATCACTCAACTCAACAAAACCTAAATGGGCGTGTTTAACCACCCTATAATCATTCCAAGGGTGTTCTAGTGAGGGGATATCAAATCCCAAATCCTCACTAAGTCGATTCCTATACAGTTTATTCTGGTACTTTTGACCCAATGAAGTATCATCACTTCTCTCTATTTTACCTTTTATGGTATTCGTACCTAAGGACGTAACGTTGCTCTCTTCACGTCTTACCATTTCTCTATAATCAATCATTATTTATAGAGTTAGTGTTCCTAACCATATTTTTTAATTTGCAACAACATATGTCAAATCAACATATTTCTCGCTGTATAATACAGGACGAGTTCATATCATTGTCTCATATGTGATACTCGTGTAATAGCAGTTCAACATAATTATATATTTTGCAATAGAACAACTAATTTTAATTCTATAAAAACCCCACAAAAGATGAGTAATAGATCCCTATCTCTTGGCGAATACTGTGATGATAACTTCTAGCTTACAATACCAAATTTATCACGTGAGTTTTAAGTATTTAGTTATCTTATGACGTATAAAATAATCACACTTTAACTAAATTCCTAATCTATAATCATATTGATTTACCATTCATTCTTATTAGTGCGCTATAATCATTAATAAGAAATCCTTGGAACATTTTGTAACATAGCACAATGAAAAACATGTGTGTTTGGACTACCTGATCGGCCTACCGCTCAACTATTTCTAGCCTGTTGATGCTTACCATGATATGGCGTCGTACCAACACCACGTGCGGCTGCGCACGGAGCTCAGCTCTTCCCTGTTCGCCTCTACCTGATCTGGTCAGCCTGCAACAAGAGGAGGGTCGCCTCGGAGGCGGGTTAGTTGTTAAACAAGACAAGGGCTCTCCGATGTTTAAGGCAAGGGGTGCTCGGCAGTGGTCGGGAACTAGTTTGTTGGGGAGGAGCTTGCTTGCCTGATGCAATAAATGCATCCTATTTATAGGTTTCCATTTGAACCAGGTGTTAGGTGGGTTTCGTCCATAACCCAGGTGTCACATCATGGCGTGTCAGATGGCAAGTTACAAGTGTCGCATCTCTCCGTCGGTGGATAAGCTCGCACCCGACGGTGAGTTATTTGCCACTTGTGGGCCAGTGATAGCAAGTAGCAACCTACTTAAGAGCGACGATGGTCTGACCCGAGCTGATGTTGGGTCCGAGGAGGCACCCTGAGGAGGTGCGGCATGGAGAAGCCCTGAGGAGCACCTCGGACAATGCACCGAGGGCGATCGGGGTCAGTTATGAGCTCCAAGGACCTTTGCCGAGCTGTTGTGCCGACCACCTAGAGTTTGGCTCCTCGGTGGTGGCGCTGAGCTCACCCTCAACATGGCCTATCGAACAAAACTACTAGTTTTGGACCCTTTGCTGGCCTGCTGGTCTCAAAGTTCGGTCTGCTAGTATTGTTCAATCATCTGCCTATCAAATTATTGAGTTCAGACAGCTAATGTTCGACATGCCGAACCTATCGACTGTCAGCATGCCAATTCTGCTTAGTGCAGTCGACCACACTATACGCGGTCGACTGTAACCCTCTAGAACTAGGTTTTAACCAATTCATCCTAAGGTGGACAAATTATGTTTTAAAACAATTTTTCTACTCCAAATTAGTTTTTAATGCATAAAACTCGTTTGAAACACTTTGAAAACATACTAAGATGTAGATAAACAAACTTTCTTGAATTTCCATACCTAAATCACAATCAATGGTTACAAATTCAAAGTTCATTTAAAACAAAACCAAAATGTGCTTATATCAAACTTTTTCATTTAAAACCATGGAAATCTCTTTCGTGCATCAAACTCATTTGTGATAAACTTTTGAAATATGTTTTCAATATTCATATGAAATTGAATTGACAATATAACCTCTGTTGTAGACATATAAACTCATATTTTCTACACATAGGCTATAGGAACAACAAGATAGGTGTATGTCAATATCTCATTAAAACTCAATTATGCAGCAAATTAAATGAGTAAATTTGGAGTAAAGATGGTAGATAAAACCATATTTGTTCTCTAAAAATCTTACCTCAAAATCTCATTGAAAACTTTAAGTCATCAAACGAAGGGACTAAGCTCATGTTTAACTTTGGCATGGAGAGTTTCGAACAACATGGAGTTGGGTTTCTCAGACTTAGAGAGTAGAAGAAAGAAGAAGAAGAGAGTGAGAGGGAGACGTTTCAAAGAGGAAGAGAGAGAGAGTTAAGTGTTTCACAAAGAAAAGAAAAAGAAAGACATGTTTTTCTTTGTTGGAGGGCCCAGTTGAAGAAAGAAAAGATTAGAGAATGGAAGATAAGCAAGTGAGAGTTAGGTGCATTATGTCTCCTTCGAAGATTTTAGCTCATATAATGCCAAATGAAAATTTCGTAATTAATTAGAAGTTCAAGGGCATTTGGTAAATATACTAAATAGGTATAGGAAATTTTTAAAAATTTAAAAATAAGTAGAAATAAATAATATGAAATAGAATTTAAATGAGACGCACACTAATAATTAATTTAATTACCATAATACTTGTTAGGAAAATAACGAGTGTCACATATATATATGTGTGTGTGTATATATTAGTGTTCAACATTAATAATGAAAACAATGATAACTATTGTAATGATCCAAAAAATTCAAAAATTAATAAGTAAAATTCAAAAATTAATAAGTAGGATTAATTAAGGATTTTTCCATAACTACATCGTTAATTCATAAGAAAGTATAAATTTAGATCTTATAAGTTCAAGCTTTTATAAGAATTACGAAAAAAACTTGTAAGAATTCAGTTTAAGGTTAAAATTTTTTTGCTACATCTAGAAAATTCATAAGTTGTAATTGCTACTTAATCATGATTTATGATTTTGAATTTTTTCAATTAATGCACATCTTGAATGTCTTAATAGCTACAAGACTTTAGTAAGAAATAAAGTTATAAATGCACATATTTATGTGCTTTTTGTATGAAACACAAAGCAAAATAAGATGGTATAATAGTACTCTCGAATTATTAAAAATAATTATTCATTGTGCTAAATTAGCTTTTACAATTTAATAATTTCATGTATGATTCAAAGTAGTGGCTTTTATAAAAATCTTGATTAAAAAATCTAAATTAGGATTAATTGAGAAAAAGGAATTTTCAACTTAGTATAATTACATGAAATTCCTACATAATGTCAATTCAGATCAAGTAATCAACAGCTCAATATCATCTTTTAGAAACAGCGAGCATACTACTCATGAATACAAGATCAATCTCAATTTTCATGAGATCATAAGGCATGACAAGAATTTTCTAAAGGAGAATTAGAAATTCAAGAATTCATGAGATCCGATACATTCATAGTTAATTATTTACAAATGTACATAATTATGTGAAATTGATAATAATAATAATAATAATAATAATAATAATAATAATAATAATAATGATGATAAAAAAACGTTAATGGAGTCCACAAGCATTGCACAAGCTTTTAAGGCAATGAAATATCATGAATGGAATAGTTTCAAATCCATATTGTGGTTAAGAAAAGTTCAAAAGCATCTATAGATTGCTCATGAACGACTTTTCATTATAAATAGTTTCCGTTATACCCGTAAAGCACGAATTATGCTAAGTTTAAAATTTGAATTAAATAGACTTATAGATAGTTAATTTAATTTACAAAAATTTTTAAGTCAATTTTATTTACAAGAATTTTTATAAGTTCTGACTATTACATTTATGATAAAATTAGAAGTTTATAATATAAAAATTTTAATGAAAATATATGTTTTATTTATTAGTTAGCATTTTAAAAGTTTTAGAATTTATGAAATATTATTTTGATCAAGAAATCAAAATTTTGAACAAAGTTTTAAATACAGAATATTATCCTCAATATATATATATATATATATAGTTGTAAAAATAGTTAGTCAATGATTTTGGAGAAAAATATCAAGATCTTTCATTTTTTTGAATTAAATCATGAAATTCAGAAAATAAGATTAGAACTATGAAAATAATTTTATGACTTACAAAGATATTAGTAAGTTTAGAATACAATTAGAAATTATTTATTTAATTTCAAAAAGACCTAGAATATTACAGTTTTTAAAGTAGGACTATGTTTACAGAAACTTCAAAGTTACAGATCAGATTTGATCAACCTAATATGACACAGATTATATTGTGAGGACCCATAGCAGTTTCCATATATACAAGTGAAAAAAATAAAGCAGCCAAGTAGAAAAAATCAACTTACATTTTTTCTACTTTCTCTCTCTAACCTATCCATGGCCAAAAACACAATCGGAGATCCTGACCTCTATTTTTGACACAACTAGTGTCAATGGATAAAACGTGACGAGTCGAGTTTAACAACGTGTCATGTCGGGTGAACCTCCACCGAAACAGCCCATAATCGCCGAATCAAAATAGCAGAAAACCCACTTTCTTTCTGACATAATTACTCCGCCATCTGAACACCAATTGATGTGATTATAGTTTCAATAGTTTCAGATCAAAAAGAGGAAGTATTTCCTCCATTTTCCTAGCTCAATTTTTACCAAGAGGAGCCTTGCCAAAACCACCAAATTTCACCGTTATGTCGTTGTTGGATCCGCCATTTTCGAAAGTAGTGAGGTGCAATGATGGTACTTACATGCTTAGAAGGAGGCAAGGATCAAAGCCCCCACCTCAGTTGCACTTGACTATTATCGATTGCCAAAGAACAAAGAGGAGCCTGTTAGACTAGATGTCTAAAGGATTAAATGATGTAATAAGTTTTTGGAGATATTTAATCAATAAAGAGTTTATTCTTTTTATGTTCATTTCTATTGAATATGTGATAAGCAAATAAGAGTCTGAGACTATCAATCTAAACTTTTAAAATCGTGCATATGATGGACATATTATACAAAAGTTATAAATCTTAAAGGCGAGATAGTCTAAACGATAAGATCCGCAATCGAGGAAATAAAGTTGGGTGCTTTATTCATGTTAAGATTGTTATGTTGTCTACATAACTGATAGGAGATAACTTGTCTTGGTCATCGAAGTTGAACTTCGCGAGGAAAAACATTGACATATTGTCACAGGTTATGATATATTATATCAGGACAAAAAGTTAAATTGATTTGATTAATAATTTTGTTTGTTTAAATCAATTTACTTTAGATAATCATATGTGCTGCATCTTAATTCTGAAATGAATTAATGGGCCTATATCATTGACTTGTGTCTTTGGATGCACCAAATGGTGATATCCTGAATTACATGAAGGTATGTATACCAGTACATTGAAAACACGACTCTTGATTGATGTAGACTCGTTATTTATAGATATGAAAGCTATAGTTTTTTTTTTTTTGTGGAATTAATGATATTCTCTTATAGGCATTATCCTATAATTGAAAAACTAGAGCGCCAACCATTTGGATACATATGTGTAACTGAATAGTATACTATTTATAGATAGTAAGATTTTTAATGGTGAGATAATGGAACATAAGATAAAAATAGTCGAGAAGGTAAAACGAAATTTATCCTTAAGCCAATTATGAGTATCCTAGGGGGATGTTACACATTATGATATGTCATCGATGATTAGTTTATTGAAGTTTTGTAATTTTATATAGTTCAAGAGTGCAGCTCTAAGCTTTAATAGAATAGTATTAGAGTTGATAATTATAAAATATATGTATCTAAGATATGTAATCATAAAAAAGTATATTTATTGAAGCAATTTATATATTTTTAAGACTTTATCTATAGTCATTATTCCCATACTTTTCAAAGAATCTAAGATTTTCTTCAAATAATTTATAACTGGAAATTATTTTCACATTATTCCAACTAAATGCTAAACGTTTAAAGGGTTAAACACAAAAATGTACATTGTAGTTTGAGGGCTTTTCAAAAAGAAAAGAAAAGAAAAGGATGCTATCTATTTTTACAAAACACACATCCCATATTATGCATTAACATTCTTGGTCCTCTACAAATATCTACAAATAGGTATGCATGAGATTTTGTAATATTATACATATATATGAGTTGATTAGAGGAGAAAAGAAATGAAACAAATTGTGTCAACAGTGTTAGAATTAGGTTCAGAGCAAGGAAAAAACAAAGAAAAAAATATTAGATTTTGTCCATAGAGGTGTCATTATAAAGGAAAACAATAAAGATGCTATGTATAAGGATATTGGATCTACACTCTACAAATATATGCATAAAACACAACAACAAAGTTTTTCTTAAAAAATCTTGTGTGCTGCAAAAAAGAAGAAAAGAGAAAATTTCTCAAAAAAATCTTATGTATTGCCAAAAAAGAAAAAAAAAAAAAAAGAGAAAAGAGGTTAGCCTTATTGGTTATATTTATAGCCTATTTGATAAAAGTAGTTCTAATGAACTTTTCAGTTTAAAACAGTGTAAAGTTCTTACATGTTATAATAAAAAGAAAAAATTACTATAATATTAAGCTCTTATATATTACAATATTTATAGTTCTAACTAATGGTTTTAACCATCATATCAAAAATTAAAGCGAGTCAAGTCTCATTGGTTATATTAATTGGTACCGGACAAAAAAAATTAAGTGCAAGTCTCAATCCACCGCCTACATGCTCTTTTTGTACGCCATCTCGTGAAGCACTCGCATTTGTACTCATGTTTATTCAGGTTTTTTTATGTGAGTTGTGTTTGGAAGAGTGGTGAGAACCAATGGTTAGAATGACTTTTACTGTAGCATGTGAGAGCTTTACACTGTAGCTAATTTTTTTTATTGTTATTGTAACATGTGAGAATTTTACACTGTTTATAACTGAGTTTGTGGTGAAAACTGAGTGGTTAGAATCACAGCCAAACAAGGGGTGAAGTGAATAAATTGGGTAGACACATGCAGACATATACATGTTAATATGGGTTTTTTTTTCCTCCAACCCAATCTTCAAGAATATATATTATTTACATTTTCAAGGTTATATATTATATTTAGAGTGTAAAGAGAATTAAGCTCATTTATTTATTTATTTCTTTTTAAATAACAATGCTTTTATGGGAAATGATCGTCAGTCGATGGAAAAGCAAAATTTGGTTTCTTATAATTCCAATATGACGAGTTCATAGGAATATGGAAAAAAAAATTGCAACAGTTTACTTATTTTTATTTTTTTTAATGATGAGCAATTGGACCTTTTAAAATGTCGTAAATATTAGAAAGAAAAAAAAATCTATCCGTCGTGATAATAGAAAAGGAGTTTTTCTTGTTACTAATATTGCGTACTTATGTTTCTAAATATTATATCTAGTTAAAATTAGATCAAAATAAAACAAATATAAAATTGTCAGAATTTAATATAGATTAACCATTTAAAACAATACCCCACGTATGGAGTAGTTTTTTTTTTTTTTTTGGCCCTAACCCAACTTAAAAACCTCAAAAATAAAATGATGGATGATTAGAGGAAAAAACATAGAAATTTATATGGTGGTCGGCCTTAGTTTGCCCTTGAGTTAGTGGAAGTTTTATTAGCCGTTTGATTGAATTTTCGCTTATGATCGATGAGTTTTTATGTTAAAAATAGTTATTAGCACACCACAAGAGTGTTGATATTCATATATAGATAATGTAACTTGTTTCGCTAGGAGGGCAAAGTGTAAGATTTTTTTAAATGAAAAAAACTACGAGAGGGCACCTTTTTTCTTTGCTAGATTAATAATGTGCTTGGCAATTACAATTTCATATAAAACTTTTTATTACGGTGTAAAACTCTCATATGTTACAATATTAATAAAAAATAAGTTGTAAAGTAAAGTTTTCATATGCTATAATATTTTTACTCAAAATTAACTCAAACTACAAATCCAAAACACCTTATAAATTCTGTTAGCTATTTAGGTGAATTTTACATGGTGTTTAGCTGAGTAATGAAAACTACGGTTCTCACCATAAACTCAGTTATTAACTGTGTAAAGCTCTTACATGCTAGAGTAACAATAAAAAATTACTACATTGTAAAACTCTCATATGCTACAGTAAAAATAGTTCTAATCAACGGTTTCTACCACCTTTCTTAACAACCACTTAATATTTTAATCTATTAGTGTTTATGATAAAATATTACCACAACACCCGACGTGAGAATAATTTTCATAAAAGATTGTTAAAATAATTAAATGGCAAAAAACTTGCTTGTGGTAGAATTTTCCAGAAAGAAAAGAAAAGCGAATAAAGTTAAGCAGGTCCCACACAAAAATATCATCTGGTTCGCACATGAAATATCTAAAGGCATCGAGTGGTGGAGGCGGTGGCCACCGACCACTTGGGAAGCATCGAACCACAGATTTCTGTTCCAACAAGATGTGGCTGCCCACTTGTCGGCTTTTGAGTGCAGGTCTATCCCTTTGTCATTTGCACCGCCATACCACAACCGACTCACTACTCCTTGCGTAAGTTTGGGGAATAATCACCAATTTCTGGGTTCACCAAAATTATAGGTCAACGATCAAATGATTATAGAAATGCATATTTATTTTGCTGGTAATCACACAAAATGTTTTACCATGTATGAAAGTCTTTCGAACTTATCTTTATGGTTTCCTCTATTGAACGTGATTCACATAGTTTAAAAAGTAAGTTTAAACTTAAAAATTATAGTATAAAAAAGTTTTAACGAATTATTATAATATATGAAAAAAACCTTACAACGTAGTAATTTAAAATTTAAAGTTTTAATTTATTTAACAAACAAAACCATTTATTTTTATCATCCTAGTTACTTGCTCATTATTTAAGTATAATTAAAGTATTTTTTTTAAGTTTTTCGGTTATTATTATTGTTGTTTAGAAATTTCAAACTTAAGAAATCAAATCTTGGCTAATCAATGCCATAGGAAAACGCTTTTTTGTTCCAAAGAAATTATTCATCATGTTTATGACGTTGATGAAAACGGTAAGTAATTTTATTTTTTTCAAAATTAATTATAGTAGATAGCAGATTTTAAAAATATTTGTAATAAATGTTAAATTTATGGTGTAAATAATTTATGAATCTATTTATTTATAGCGTAAATAATTCCTGTTTACACAATAAATAAATTTATAATATATATAACATATTTAGATTCTTAATTACAATATAAATATTTTTTTATTTTATAAAAAATAAGTTATTTTTATTATAAATATGTTTTTTACTATAAATATTTTTACAACTTGATATTTACCTTAAAAATTTTAAAAATATTACATAAATGTTACAACTCCCTCTTGTAATTGAAATTTTAAACGTATCCTTTAAGACTGAAAGATAAAACTAAGGCCCCGTTTGACAATGGTTTCTATCAAAATCTCAGTTATGAACAGTAAAAAGTTCTCACATGCTACCGTAACAAAAAACAAATTTGCTACAGTAAAAAATTCTCATATGTTACAATAAAAGTAGTTTCCATCACTGATTTTCACCACTCTTCTAAACACTCTATAAATACTTTACTGATAAAAGTAAAGAAAACTACTGTAATAACACTGTTAACATATTAATCTCCCCCATAAAAATTCTCAAAAAAATTTATTAAGGAACTCAAAAAACAGTATTCCATTTTTCGTGCATCATGCTTAACAACCACGCATGAGTTACGTGCCTAACACGTGGCGCACTCTCATTGCTATTCTTGCATCTCACTAAATGTATACCCCCTGTAATCATTACCAAAATCTCAACATAAAAGGCCCCTCCAGTCTGTAAATTCTTCGCTTCTCTTCGAAATCGGAATCCCCAAAACCAAAAAGGCTAAGATAGAGTGAGCGAGCGTGTATTGTTATTGTATGGTATCCAAAAACCCGAACCCGCCTGAGGGCTTTTACCTAGACCCAAACGGAATGGCTTTGCCCGGGCTGGGCCCTTTCGCCTCAGTCACCGCCACGGCGGCGGCGGCCTCGACGACGTCGTCTTCGGAGGATCCGTCGAAGAAGGTCCGGAAGCCCTATACCATCACCAAGTCCAGGGAAAGCTGGACTGAGCCCGAGCACGACAAGTTCCTCGAAGCCCTCCAACTGTAAAATCGACTTTTACCTATCAACTCACCCTTCGTTTCTATATGTATACGTGTATATATTTAGGCTTATTGTTCGTGTAATTTGTGATATGTGGATGTTTTGGAAATGGGGAAACTAGGGTTTTGTGTTTTGGGGTTTTTAAGAATCGAGACTGATGGGTTTGGGAGTTTGGTTGTTTCTGAGATTCTATTAGTAAGAAAAAGGTTTAGGAACACAAAAGAATTAGTTGTAGAAAGAAACTTTGTGATACCCATTTCATCATCTTAATGATAACGCGTGGAGAGAAGGAAGAAAATGAAAAACGATTGCTGTCTCTTAAATCCATGTTGCATCAAATTCTGAGGAAAGAATTTAGTCTTTGATATTTTAATCAGTTGAGGTGCTTTAGCAATTGGCTCTTTACTGAGTGGAGAGAATGTTGGTTGGAAGATTCTTGCTAGGGGTCATTGTGAAGATGAAATAATTTGTCCACCGGCAAGTTTCTTCTTTGGCTTTATATATTTTGATTCTCACATTTTTTGAATTTTTTTTGCTGACTTTACATTCAGGTTTGACCGTGATTGGAAAAAGATTGAAGCATTTGTTGGGTCAAAAACAGTTATACAGGTTAGCTTTCTATTGCATATATATGATATACCGTTCTATGCAATGAGTGTCTAGACCATTATTCTTTATTATAAAAAGTAAGTCGTTTGATTTTTATTTTCCCAACGCGTAAAGCATGGAATTCACAAATTTCTTTGAATTCATGAATTTGGAAATGATTGGGAAGAATGCCTCAGAAGAGATATGGCACATATGGGATTGAATGGCAAAAGAAATATATTGGTAGTTCCTGTTAATTTTGAAATAGTATGTTAGGTTCAAAGAATTGGTCTAATACTGTGTTATAGGAAGCAGTTACAGTAACATGCTTATGTTTTCTGTTATCTCCTGTTGATGCCCTCAATCCGTTCATTTTGGGGGCACCAACAGGAAGAAATACGCTATATCTTTGATTCTTAACTAATCTGGTCGTAGGTTTAGTAACAAATATCACGTGTTAACACCAAAGAAATGATATTTTTTGTAGATACGTAGTCATGCACAGAAGTACTTTCTGAAGGTCCAGAAGAGTGGGATGAGTGAACATCTACCTCCCCCTCGGCCGAAGCGTAAAGCTGCTCATCCATATCCTCAGAAGGCTTCTAAAAACAGTCATGGTACTTCTTTTCTGTCCTAATTAAAATCCATAAGTGGATAATAAAAAAATTATAAAATCACCAACTTATTGCAACCATCTTACAGATGTCTTTTTCTTTCAGCGCCTGCACTCTCACTGGCATCAGGAGCTTTTCAATCTTCCTCTGCGTTACATGAACCTGCGTATATTCAAATGCCAGATTCCTCACTTAGGAGTCCTCGTAATGGCGCTGCTATCTCCTCGTGGACTAACAATTCTGCACAGACAGTCAATTTGCCACAGGGTAAAAAAGGTCTGATTATTAATTACTAAATATTATAATTATACTAACATTGATGTGATCTACGTTCATGGATGTCAATGATGTTATTTCCCTAATCTTGGCATCTTAGATCTTCATATTTGTGCTTTGCAGCCCCAGGTGCAGCAAACAACTGTTGTTGTAGGACCGAAAGTACTCCAGGAACACGACCAGTCGGTGAAACAACCGATTTGGGAAATCATAACCATCAATTGAGAGGTAAGAGGATCTCCTGTATAGTACCAGTTAATGTGTTGATGTCAAATTTTGACATTTGTGTAGGAGAACCACTCTCTAATGCAATCTATTTATGCATATGCTATATGCCAAACTTGTTACCAAATCTTCCATTTGGTTGCTGCTGGTTGATTTGTTAATTTATTCATAAAATAGCTACAATATTGCCATTTTAAAATTATTAAAAAGTTCTAAATTGACTTTTTACAAACTTTGAAGCTTAAAATTTATGACAAAAAGTAGATATAGCATTATGCATTACTGCATAAAATAGAACATCATACTGGCTATGCCATTTTCATTGTTTTTGGGGGTTGAATGTAGCATTGGCATTGGAGACGGTGTAAGGCTCCAATTCTTTCGTGCTTGTATTGTGTGATTATTTTAACTTGTTCTTGGTCATTCATGAAGCCTATTTGCCTCCTGCAGTTCTTCCAGACTTTGCTCAAGTATATAGCTTCATAGGCAGTGTCTTTGACCCAAATGCTTCAGGTCATCTTCAGAAACTAAAAAAGATGGACCGGATAGATGTTGAGACGGTGAGTTTTCTTCAATCAAATGTTGTAATTTTGTTGTTGTTTGACGGTATAGACTTCGGTAATCTGAGTTTTTGATAAGTTCACATAATAATGGAACACATAACACTTATTCCATCTATTGTTGGGTCCTTTTCAGGTGTTACTGTTGATGAGAAATCTATCCATCAATCTAACCAGCCCTGATTTTGAAGTTCATGTAAGTATTCGTTGTACTGAACTTTATCATAGGGTTTGACTGAGAAAATAGCCTTTTGGTTCGCAAGTTCTTTAGCAGTTAATAGTTCAATAACACAAAATCGTGTCCTCGGTAGATCTTGACTAGTCAAAGAATGCATTAGGCGTAATAGTTTCTCATGGTATTCTTTCGTTAGTTCGTTCCCATATCTCACATGGAAGGATTGATGCTGCTTGTATTTACGTATTGATAATTAGTTCATTGTAAACAAAAATGAAAAAAAAGTCATCTATTAGTCTGCTACATCCTCTGACTATAATCTTGATTTGTTTCATCGACACAGCGGAGGTTGCTTTCATCCTATGAGATTGAATTGGAGACCACAAATCACAATGAAGCAAGCAAAACCATTAATAACGACCAACCCATGATCGTTGCTTCGTTTGTATAGCACCTAAATTGCAGCTTTACCAACTTGTCTTGTTGGATGTGCCTGCGGAGTTCTTTCACGTGGAGAATAAGATACTTGAAAGCAGGGAGATTAATTTCCGAGAAAGGTGTGAAAATTAAAGAGCTTCAATTCGCATCCCAACTGTCAACTTGATTTTATGCCCTACACAACGTTGGAAATGTTGTCAGGCTACTGATTACACGTTATGTTTAATAAATTTTGCCCTTCCAGTTTACGTATATATGAACAAAGGGAGAGAAAAAAAGGAAGGGCTTTGAATGCATAGTTGTTCAGCCGTACAGCATTACAAGCTTCCCGTGTATTCAAGTTTTTGACTGATCATGTTTTTCATGTTTGTGTAAGGTGGGCACAAATATTAGTGTGCCTTTGTAACCTCATTTTTAAAGTGAGTCTGTTCTTGTGCACTGGTCTTGGCAGCTTAGCTCCTTTGCAAATCATGTTTTCTGGTGGTTGTTGTTGTTGCTGATGTGTGTCTTTATATACATACGTACATACACACACACAACATATATATATATATATATATATACATAACAACAGACAACAGTAATTATTGTTGTTGTTGTTGTTGTTATTATTATTATTTATTATTATTATTTTTTTGCTGCTGTTGCTGGTTTGGGCCTAGTGATTTCGGTGTAGATGATGTTGCTTACTGAGCAGAATATTATTCCGCACAACGAAGTAAAAGTCCTATTTGAGATCCAATTGGGCTTTTAGTTTTCTTTCTTTTCTCTTTTCTTTTTTCGTTCCATCATTCAACAATCAATTTATGTATCTTCAAGGTAATCATGTTTGATTGCCTGTTTGCTTTTGTCTTTGCTGGGGAGATAATAATATAGCACTTTCTAAATTTGTTTCTGACACCAATTGAGCGCTGTTTTTTTATGTGCCCCCTTTTACTATTCAAAGGACGTGCTACGAATTGTATCAAGCGAGCAATCATTTTAAGGGATTTATACAAATATTAAAGAGCTTACATGCTAATTCTCAACATTTAGAGCTCTGATGATCCCATCTGATTTGATTATATATTTTTATATATTGTAGTTTAATTTGCCCATGGGAAACTCCATTTTGTTACAGCAAATTAATATTCTAGATAATCAGCAAAAATAAAAATAAAAATAAAAGTAATAAAAGAAGTAAATTGGTTGGAAAAAGGCCGGCATGATTACTGGGCTTTAAGCTCTGACTGTCACTGTGGCCTGAGACGTGAACGGCAACAACTTGCGGCCCAAATTACCCGGACCGGGCCACACATCATTCGGTCACGGTGACGACCCGACCCGTGTGTGAAAGTTGGTTGATGTCGATGCGAGTTGGGACGGTGAGAGTGCCTAGGGTTTCAGCTTTGTGAATCGCCGAATTCTGAGCACCTAGCGTAACCAGAGGTTGATTCATTATCATCTTCTCCAGCCATGGTAGTTTCCGCCTCCCTCTCAACACGCCTATCGAGAAGCTACTTCTTTCTGTAACTTTTTCTTTTTAATTTTATGTTTCAGATTATACCAGAGAAGAATCGAAGAGAGATCTGCAAGTATCTCTTTCAAGGTCCTTTGAATTCCTGATTATCACTATCTTTTCTCTGTTTGTGAACTCTGGTTTTAATGCGAATTTATCAGTTTTTCATTTGTTTGACATTGTTTTACTGTTGAATTATTGCCCGAATTCAATAATTTATTTCACATGATTTTAGAATGTGAGTTATTTGAACCCTGGAAAGCAAGCAAGCACTCAAACATCTTACATTGGTTTTGTGTTTTGATATTTAAAGAGGGAGTTTGTTATGCGAAGAAGGATTTTAATCTCCCGAAGCACCCCGAGATCGATGTTCCAAATCTGCAGGTCATCAAGCTGATGCAGAGCTTCAAATCTAAGGAGTATGTGAGGGAGACATTTGCGTGGATGCACTATTATTGGTACCTTACCAATGATGGAATTGAGCATTTGAGGACTTACCTCAATCTTCCCTCCGAAATTGTGCCCGCCACCTTGAAGAAATCCGCGAAGCCCCCCGGTCGCCCTTTTGGTGGTCCGCCTGGCGATCGTGATCGTCCACGGTAGTGCAAACTCTTGCTTTTCGGGTTTGACTTGCCACGCCGATTTTCTATGTGATTAATGCTTGTTAATGATTTTGTGTTTCTAGAGGCCCACCTCGCGAAGGAGGTTCGAGGTTTGGCGATCGTGATGGGTACCGAGGAGGTCCTCGTGGGCCTTCGGGTGATTTTGCTGGTGACAAGGGAGGTGCGCCTGCAGACTTCCAGCCCTCTTTCAGGGTAAATCTTTTATGCTAAGATTGCATTGTGAACGAATGCACAACATGTCTGGATCAAGTTTATTGTTACTGTTCTAGACTATCAAGAATAGAACTATCAATGAATAACATTTGATTGTAATTTACATCTTTTTTGGCATCCTGGCTTAGACTTCTAGACGAATGTTTCTATTACACAATATTTTTTTCTGTTCATTTGCAAGAATCAGATAATTAAGTACTGCAACCTAAGATCATTTGGTCTGGTGGCACTGGAGGTTTGGTTGGTGTGGGGGCTTTAGGGGAAAGTTACGGGTTTGATCCCGCCTTGTATCATAATTTAGTGCTGCTTATATGTTTTGTGAAGATCAACAAATCCTGTTGGGTGGAAAGAGGATGCAGACATTTTTCAGTCTGGCCTTTGATAGAAATGACGTAGTGTTAGACATTTTATACAAGGGTAGAGCAAATATCTAATATGTTCCAGATAATAGGGCTGGTTCTAATTATTCATTCTTGTAAGTTGTTTATGTACTTTGACTTTTATGGAAGTTGTGAACTTTTATTTGCTGTTGGGTATCGCAGGGTCCTGGTGGCAGGCCTGGCTTTGGTCGTGGAGGTGGAGGTGGAGGTTATGGTGGTGCAGCACCTCCCAGTTCAAGTTTTGCTTGATTTTTTTTCCCTATTTGGCAGCAATTCAGTGTTTAAGAACTGATGTAAGCAGAGTTTTTGAAGCCGAAATTGGACCGCTTTTGCTATTTTCTTCTCTTCCTTTTGCAAGTATTGGTAGATCTATAGAAATGTTAAGACCAGCTGTTAGTGAAATTGGATTTTTGGAATTTAATGTAGTTAAACACTAATCTCTACTTTTTATAACCTTATGCCTTTGTTATATTCATCTTTTTTATTATGTTGTTGTTGCTGTTTGTTTGTGTGTGTCGTTGTGTTTTTTTTTTTCCAACCAATTGGTGGGGCCAAATAAAGGTTGTGTTTGTTTCACTGGTGCAGTATAGTTTGGCTCAATTAGAATGGCACAGTTTGAATTGTTATTTGGTAAAATATTTAATTCGAACTATATTGATAGTTTAGAATGAGTTGAACTGTCTGATTTAAAATTCAAATTTCCCTTTTATTTTAACATTTCAAATTATTTTAACATTTCAAATTAATGTTGAATAATGATATCACTCTTATATATTTTTGTATTTATAATTTAATATTAGTATTTCATATTGTTTTTTAATAAAATAACTTCTTTTCACATATTTTATGTTTATTTTTTGATTAAATAATTTATTCACATTTTAATTAATACTTATTTGTAACAAATTCAAATTAGATTTTTTTGTTAAAATTAACACTTTAATAGTATATTTAAACTCCAGTTGGGATTATTATTTAAACTATATAATTTGAATTTTTTTATTCAAACTAGAAAAATTTAAATGAACATAATTCGAATTAGAAAACCAAATAAGAGGAAAGGCAACAAAAACACTTTTTTTTTTTTAAACCGGCATACTGTGAGGCCTTGGGTTGTGGAATCTCTGAACTTTTTTTTTTTAAATAGCATTACCCATTCATTATTGTTTAAGAGCATATTATCGTGAAGCGTTGGCTTCTTTAATCTCTGAATGATTCTTAACACTCCATTAATAAGTTGTAGTATTTTTATATGTTGCAGTTTACATGAAACTTTTTTTTTAATCACATACTCTTTCGTTATTGTTTAAGAGCATATTACCATGAAGCATTGGCTTATGGAATCTCTGAATAATTCTTAACACTTGATTTATAAGTTGTAGTGTTTAAACGTGTAATATGAACAATAGTGTGACATGAATAAACACAACTTTTAAAAGAGTGGCATAACATGTTTTTTTTCTTTATCTTTTACACTAAACTTTTTTTTTTTTTAAATAACATACCCTTTAATTATTGTTTAAGAGCATATAACCGTGAAGCATTGGCTTATGAAATATTTGAATGATTCCTAACACTCAATTTGTAAATTGCAGTATTTTTATCTTTTACAAAACCTTCTTTTTTTTTGGGTAATATCATACCCCTTCATTCTTGTTTAAGAGCATGTTACCGTGAAGCGTTGGCTTGTGATTGTGAAATCTGTGCATGATTTTTAACACTTGATTTATAAGTTGCAGTTTTTATCTTTTAAACAAGAAGCTAGCTTTGAACCTTTCGAGAATTAAGGTGCTAAGTGTCAATATATGTCTAACTCACCCGTCAATATTATTTGATATTATAATTACCCCATATATATACATATTTATTTCTTGCCGCTGCTATATACATTCTGAAATTATTGCATGTATATATTTTTCTTTTTCAAAGAAGTTACTGGTACTTGTTATTAGTGGCTAAATATAGCACAAAGTAACAAGAAGACTCGAGTGTGGTTTTTTTTTTTTTTTTTAAGGGAAATAATGTCAATACAGTATGAAAAAATACTTTAAGCTCAGAATCTCTTTTAAAAAGATTTATACAAGAGGAATCGGAAAAAATGCATTATTTTTATGCATATTGATGTAATCTTGATGAAATCCAACATTCAAAAAGATATATGTGAATTAAAAAAAATTATGTTTTAATCTGGCAAATATATGTTTATACTAAGCATTAGCCAAAAACATATCTTCATTCCAAAATTTCAATTTCCACCTTGAATTGTTGAGCATAAAGGGGTGTTTAGAAAGTGTGGTTAAAATCTTTTGAATTTAAAACTGTAACATACGAGAGTTTTATATCTTAACTTATTATTTTTTTTATCATTATAGCATATGAGAGTTTTACATTATACCAACCAAAAATTTAATGAAAATTGATTTCACTTAAAAAAAAGAAAAAGTTATTGTCAATTTTTTATCAAGCACTCTTATTTAAACTTACAAGCTTAAAACCCTGTTACTCATTAAATTTTAATTTAAAAAGCACACTATATATTAGATTGAGTATAGAGTTTCGTAATTAGTGGGTTTTAAGAGTTAATACGACATGTGCTTCTTTTTTAATTATAGAGTTAAAATATGTCTCTGGTTTATGAATATTCTTTATAAGTCTCAATGCATGTGTATAAAAACAAGAATAATCTAAATAAAGATATTGTTAGTTTTTAATTTATTTTTTTAGAATAATTAGAATATATGTATTGACGATTTCAAATGGATTATGATATTATTATTTTTAAAAAAATCCATGAAATTAGGCTATTTGTTGTTTGAATACAAATAGGTATTCAAAATAATGATTTTAAAATTCCCTTAGCTAAAAGATAGAATTTTTTTAAGGCGACACGTTTTACTGATAGATTGAAATTAGGATGTTGTAATTATATTGATGATATAACATTTATTAAGTCTTTTTTGTGTTTTACGGGTTATATAATTAATATATAATTAAGTTAATGATACGTAATGATATTCATTTTTTTAAGACTTTAAGTGGTAATTACATTTTCCTTTTTTTTAGTGATTTGTAGTTAAATTAATAAAACAATATTTATTAAGTCTTTTTGTATGTCTTATAGGTTACATAATTGATATATCAGTAAGTTAATAATACATCATGATAATAATATTTAATGACATCTATTTTTTAAGACTTTAAGTGGGTGTTTGGAAGAGTGGTGGGAACCACTTTTACTGTAACATGTGAGAACTTTTTACTGTAGCAATTTTTTTATTGTTACTGTAGCGTGTGAGAACTTTATACTGTTCATAACTGAGATTATGGTGGGAACCACTCACGCCAAACACCCCTTAAGTGATAATAATATTTCCTATCTAGGGTGTCTTAATGTTATGGATTGGTAATACAAACAATATGATATTAAGGAAATGACATCCATTTGTATTGCTTTTTGTATTTTTTTGGAAATTCTATTATAAATAATTTAATGACATGGATTTTTTTATTGTTTAAGTTAAATTGTAATTAATTAAATATATCTATATTTCTTTAATATTATTTTTTTCCTACAATTTAACTATAAGAAAAATAAAAAAATTTATTAAAAAAATAAAAATAAATACATGATAAAATTTATTTATAAGATATTTTTAGATTTTCAATATATATAATTTTAAAAAAATATATAAATGAAATTTGTAAAACGTAAATAATTTGAATTCACCTCTTAAAACATGGTGATATTGGGTAATTTTTACGGGCTTTAATCGTACGGACGTTCAAAAAATTTATCCTTCTGATCTGACCTGCGCATTTTAGCGCGAGTTAGGTACCTGCAATCTCCCTGCGCAGTACGCATCACGGGAGTCCTCTATCCATCTATCCATGACTAACTCTCCATTCTTCCATGGCCTCTTCTTCGTCGTTGCATAAAAGGAGACTCCATAAGCGATCATCCAGCTCCAAGCCCTACTCTCCCGCCATGGCTTCTGGACCTACTCCTCCGAATTACCGAAAACTCTCTCTCATCTTCTCCGTCTTCCTCATTTTCTTCGTCGTTCTTACCTTCGGGATTTCCTCCAACATGTGGTCCAAGCTCAACCCCGCACCCGTATCGCCTGCAGTTTACTCGATCGAGGTTGTCAATGAATTTCCTCACGATCCCCAAGCATTCACTCAGGTAATTCTCTTCCCAGATTTCTTCGACGAAAGAAATCATCTTTATTTGGATGTTTCTATTATTATTATTATTATTTTTTTCCAAATTTCATATGCTTAACAAATAAAATTGTGATTTTTAATGTTTGTACTGATTACTGAGTGATAGTAGTCTTAAAATCAAGACTAGCCGTTTCATCTATTTACTCCTTTGAGAGATTGTACTATGAATTCCATGAATCAATTTATGGTTATTGTGTCTTTTAGTTGCTAAGTTAGTGCCTTTTTTTTTATCTTGTCTTCAGGGGCTTGTTTATGCTGAAAATGATACCCTTTTTGAGTCAACTGGTCTCAACGGGCGGGTGAGGTTTTTTTTCCCCTTAATCAATGGAATTTTTAACCCTAGAGGGTTTTAAGGTGTATTGATAGCATAAAAGCTTCTTGTTCTTCATGAGGATTCATTTATTTTCGTAATGAAGTACTACATGTAAATACACAAACGTATGTTATAAGTAAGAGGTAGGTGGCATTGTTGTTACATAACACGGTTAATTTGGTTTTTTGTTGTTCCAGTCATCGGTGCGGAAGGTGGCTCTTCAAACTGGGAAGGTATCGTTCTTAGTCTTGAAACTTTTTTTTGGATCGATTGTTGAGTTAATTGCAGTATTTTTATGCTGAGATAAACAACTTTAGAAAGTTATGTAGCTATAAGTTTTAGATTGGTAAATGATGTCATGGGAAACTTTGTTGATGATATAACGTAATAAGGTTTAAATTCTTGTGCTTCCTAAATAGTCCTTTTTATTATGTAGTTCATTAGTTTACCGAGAAGATAGCTACGTGGTGGAGTAACACAGTTGAAATACATTCAGTCTTAATGCCTGGTTCTAGTACTGCTGTGAGCCAAAATTTTAATTCTGAAAGTGATCTTTTTTTTTTTCTTTAATATTATAACAGGTTGAGGCTATTCAAAGGATGGATGATTCCTATTTTGGCGAGGGCTTAACTCTACTTGACAAATGGTATTGATTGAAGAAGTGTATATTGTCTTTTGTTCCTTTTTCTGCTGAAAAACGAAGAAATGAATTTAGAAATGGAATTTTTTATATTCAATAGTTTGATTAAATTATCATATAAATGGCATGAGTAATGCCAAAGAATCCATAAGTAATGCTGATTTAGAAATTTATGTGTTCCTTTGTAGGCTGTTCCAAGTAACTTGGTTGACGAAAACTGGTTTCATATATGACCGATATAATTTAAGCAAAGTTGGTACTTTATCCTTATTGCTATTTTAAATTATATTTCTTTTCTATAATTTGGCATTGTTCTTGCAACTTCTGTTGTAAACTTTGTTTTCCTTGATTGATTTTTGAAATAAAGTATTACTAGGAACATTTATAGCTGATCTTCAAGCAATTAGTAATAGGATTCCAGCATGTTGCCCGTCAGTAATGCTTTTCTTCAGATGAAATCAGTTGGGTAATCTCAACCATGTTCAGAATGGTCCTTTGTGTATCAATTTAGGTCTGACTAAAACTCCATACTATATTTTGGCCTTTTTTAAACAATTGTGGTTAGCCCCCTAATTTCTAGTCATGTGAAATAGTTCTCCCATTTTCTTTAATCTCACTGTAATCAATTATTACCCTTTAGCATGTGCTTTCTGTTTACATTTGCTTGTTGAAAAGTTGTTTTGGAACAATGTGCATCCTTTTCTGAGTGCCTAAAGCTCAATTTCGGGGTCTGGGTTTGTGATGACTTCTATTGCTTTGTGTTTAATGCAGTTCAAGAAATTTACGCACCAGATGACAGATGGTTGGGGACTTGCAACTGACGGCAAAGTGATGTTCGGAAGTGATGGGACGTCAACATTGTACAAGATTGACCCTCAAACACTGAAAGGTTTCTCTTCTTTCCAAAAACTAATATCTGTTATTTCTTTTTTCTTTTCGTTTTTCTATTTTTTCCCCTTTTGTGTTGGCCTTTTTATTTTATTTCCCGCCAGAAACTTGACTGATGATCTGCACTCTGTCAAATTCTGCTTCTGGGAGTATTTAATTGCAGTTTCTTTTTAGATATTGATGAACATGTGATTTTCCAATTGTATGGTGACTGTTCCATTTTGATCTTAATTTTTCTCTGCTGTGCTCACTTTTGTTTGTTGCTTGATTTTATGGTCTTTCAAACAGTTATTGATAAACGAGTAGTCAAATTCAATGGTTATGAGGTGCACAACCTTAATGAGCTGGAGTTTATAAAAGGAGAAGTTTGGGCAAATGTTTGGGAGGTTAGTCTCTTCGTCATTGTACAGTTAAACACCATTCTTCTTCTAAGTTCTATATTTTATCAATATTGCACTCAATTGCATTAAGTTAATGGTTCAGACATGCTTCAAGTCTTCATAATGGCCACAAATTTAACATCTCAAATATATTGCTACATTCATGCTTCATTAAAAAAAACGTAGTGTTTATCTTGAGCTGTTTTATATCCTTTAACATATTGCATTCTTGATGCATAGACGGACTGCATTGCTAGAATCTCGCATGACAATGGCAGCGTGCTTGGATGGATTCTCCTTCCAACCTTGAGGTTGCACTTCCATTTTGATTTCGTTTCTTATTCTTTAAGGCTTAACAATTGGACTAAATTCTAATCGTGGAACACATAAAGGTTGTTCCATGTTTGTTCAGAATTTCATGGTATTTTCCTTTGTCATTTGCAGGGAGGAACTTATACATAAAGGGTATAATGTAAGCTATTAGAACCAAAAACTTTACTTTCTATCGACTAATTTTTTATATTAAGTGATTAGTTAGTGAGTTGTCCTTTCAATTGACAAAATACAAGTTTCTGTATATAAATTCACCAAGTGAAGAATCGCGATTTACGTACCCCTCACTTGGTATAAAAATTCGTTCCATCACAGGTGGATCCGTTATATTATTTGGCAAAGAACATATATGTTTTGATGGCTGCAGCATCCCAAAAAAAATTGTTAGTTTTGCTTGTCTGACTTGTATGCAATTTTACCATGTTTTAGGGTATCGATGTTCTTAATGGAATTGCATGGGATAGCGACAAAAACCGCATATTTGGTAGGTCTTTATTTCTTTGTAGGATGTTGCTATCTCTCTTCTCTATGATTGTTGCTTTATGTTTTTGTTGTTTTCCAAGATGTTGACGTTCTGTCATTTCTAGGTTCATGTGGTTCTCATGGAAGGATTGGCAAATTTGTTGTTTAGTGGATGTTATTGTTGTCTTCAGTTTTATGGTTCTTCTTGTTTTGAGATGATGTCGATTTTCTTCATTTTTGTGATTCTTGCTATTTTTTAGAATTATTTCTTTAACATGTTCTTTTTTTTTTTTTTTTGGGTTCAGTAAGTTTTTTATTTTCTTGAGATGTTTTGTTTATTTAGCTGTCTCTTTTAAGATCGTGCCGTTTTCTTCAGATAGTTGATAAAACTTTGTTGTTTACAAAATTGTTTTGTAAGTTTTGTAATTCTTGTCATTTTTAAAGATTCCTTTTTCCGATTCACGTTTTTAAGATGTTTGTCCAGATGTGATATAAAATTGTGTCGTTTAATAGGTCTTCTCGTTTTCTGCAGTTTTTGGTTTTTGTCGTTTTCCGGTGTTGTTGTTCTGTTGTTTTCATAGTTGTGTCGTGTTTGAGTCCCTGTCGTTTTCTCTGGATGTGTGGTAAAACTGTGTCGTTTACTAAAATATAAATGTTTTCTCCAGTTTTGGGGTTGTATTTCTATATAATGTCTTTTTGGTGATGTTCTCTTATTCTGTCGTTCAGTCGTTTTCTAGGTATGTTGCTTTTAAGTTTATGTTTTCCTGAGATGTTTGACAAAACTGGGTCGTTCACAAAGGTATTGCTTTTATTAATGTTTTGTTGTTTTTGAAGATGATGTCGTTGTTTGTGATATTGTGTTTTTTCAAGATGTCGTCTTTTTGTCATTTTTAGGTGTTTCCTTTTCTTGTGATGGTTGATTAATTTGTGTCATTTGCTAGCATTGTTGTTTTTTTTAGTATTGTGGTTCTTGTCGTTTTTTAGATTGTCTCGTTTTTCAAACTTTTGTCGTCCCCTTCAATCATTGTTGTTTTTAAGAGCTGCCATCTTCTTCATCATCACCACCACCACCACCACCACCACCACCAGCATGATCACTAATCACTATCACTATCACTGCTACCACCACCACCATTACTACTGTTACTATTACCACTAAAAAGAAAAATCCTTTCAAAATCTGAGATCTTTTATTCCTATTTTGTAGTGGTTTCCTTTAGTTGTTTCTTTCTTTCTTTTTTTTTTTTTTTAAAAAAAAAAAAATACTCTTTTGTGGAGGGTCAACTCGATAAGCTTTGTGGTGTCTAATTTGTGTAATCCCATAAATATTTGCAGTGACGGGAAAGTTATGGCCGAAGCTTTATGAGATCAAACTTCATCCAGTGAAGAAACAACATAGGCCTGATGTCATAGAGCAGTTGTGCTTGCGGGCTCCAAACAATTTTGGGAGATCGTAGATCGATATTTCTCCATACATCCCAATCCCACGTTATGAGGCTGAGAAATATCCTTTATGAGGGGGACCTGTTGTAAAAAAAAAGCACACAAACATGAAGAGGAACCATTGACTGGTTGCAAACAACCCAATATAAATGATTGGAGTTTTGAAAGGATATGACAGGGCTATATTTTTCAAGTATATGCCAGTGTCAATTAGTGGACAAATATTGGTCCATGCTTAGCTATTACTGCGTTTTTTCTTCACCTAATGTGTTTTTTCTTGTCGTTTCTCTGGTTCAAATAATTTTCAAGATGTTGCCTGGTTTAGGTGTCTGTCCTTGTTGAGTTCATGTCGTTCCTTTAACAAAATAAATCTGTGACGTTCATGAATATGTTGCCGTTTCCTCAGGTATCTTGTTCTCGTCGTTTTTCAAGATGATGACGTTTTTTAGATGATACATGAATTTATAAAAATTAAAACACATATTTATTAAAAAATATAAAAAAATAAACAAACAACAACAAAAAAAAAAAAAAAAAAAAAACAAAACACCTAGATTTTCATCATCTTCTTCTTCCTCAAATTGAACCAAACACCATAAACTCAATTTCAAAAGCTTCAAAACACATTTCTTTAGAACTAGCAAGAACACAGACATCCAAATCCATAACCTCCCTAAACCAAACTCTAATAACATAAAATCATCCCCTGTAGGCTGTCACCCAAACCTCCCGCCCACACTGGCGGCCACACCTGGCAACATTGCTGCCAAACTTGTATAAACAATCACAAACCCAGACGATAAGCCGTTCTTGAGGAGAGAGAAGCAAAAAAAAAAAAAAACTCCAAAACCTTGTTGCCCGTCGCCCACTTCTTGCGCTGGCGATGTAATGACCAAGGAAAATTCATTAATAAAATCTAATATTTAATTGGGTTTAATTAATGAGTTTACCCTTAAAAATTGTATTTTCTGTAAAAATTATGATAATATACAAATAAGAAGTATCAACAAGAAACTCCACTGCCAACTCGATGCAATGTTGGATATTGTCAATACAGATTTTGTGAGTTAAAACACTCAAAAATTTGTAAATAATATCCATAAAATGAATTTATATTACAATTAATTATAGAATTGTGATATAAATATATGGGTAATTAAGGTATAAATAAGATAGAGAGTCTACCAAAACCCTAAACCAGTATAAAAAGGGGCTCGATGCAGTATAGGTATACTGCTAAGTGAAAACACAAGTACAATAAATGCTATGTTTGGCTTCCCAAAAATAAACCAAAGGCAAGCATGATATTTTATACAACCTAAGAATATGTTTTGCACAGATTTTACCACAACAATATAAGAAAAATACTGTGGTGAAAAATTATACTGTGTAAAATTTGTGGCCCAAGTGGACACCCATTGAAATCTTATTGGGCCATCATGCCATGAAAGGTGGCCCAATCACAATTAGTCACCTTAAGTAAACCACTTGATTACTTGATGAGTCACCATAACAAGATAAGCATGGATTAAAGTTAAAACAAGCCAAAATTTTTTCATTCCCTTCTCCTTCACCCCACGGCAGCCATAGAAGTCTCTCTCAAAAAATTTCTCAAACCCAAATCTTTGCAAAATTGACCCTAAACAAGATCCCAGAAGTAAAGCTCAAAGGGTTTTATCAATTTTGAGGTTAAAAAAACTAAACTTTTTCTCAAATTTTCCTCTTGGTTTGGAAGGGGATTGTGACCAAAGATTCTCTTATATGAAATATGCTTAGGAAAAAGTTTCAAAGAAGCCCTTGGGAGGCTAAGATTATCAACTCTTCCTTTGGTAAGTTTAATCTCTCAAATCTAAAGTTTATTTGATTTTGTTTTTGGACTTTGATTTTTTTTTAGGTTTGTGGCTATTCAAGCAAATTTTTGGGTTATATGGTTCATGATATGATGTTGATGTTAAAATTAGGGTTTAAATGTGAAAAGTGGTGGTTGATGCAAAAATAGGTTAGTTTTGTAATGCTGGTGTTAGTTTTGCAAAGAATAGTGATTTGGCATGAAAGTGGTTTTGGAAAAGGTTGAATCTGCCCTCATAGTGGTGTAAATGCTGTTTTAAAACTGATTTTCACAAAAATGACCTAAGGACTAAATTGCAAAGAAAAAGTTTTTCTCGGTAGATTTAAAAAATGACCAAAAACCCCTATGCAGTGGGAATTTTAAAAAAGTTAAAATATGAAAGTTGTAGATCTCAACGAAACTATTAAAAATTTCAAACGGTTCGTCGAAAATCACCTTCGTTTGCGAGATATTAATCTTACAAAAATTTGTTAAAGTTGAAAAAATTTTAAAAGGGCAAAAATGTCATTTTGTAAAAGGATTTTGGGTATGGTATTTTAAGCAAATGAAAAATTATGATTTGAAGAGATTAATTTTAGTCCCGCATTGATGTAAAATAAGGAGACCTGACACCACAGGGTGTTACTTTAAAATTAATAAGCTACAATTTTTGCTAAAATAGCAAAATCGAGCTCTGAAAATTTAGGGAGGCCCACCGAGGGCAAAATCGTTATTTTTTAAGGAGTAACCCGAATCGCTATGAAACGTTTCAAATGAGAAAAGTGATTATTAGAAAGATTTCTGCCATTCGTTAAAAATGATAGGGTAGAGTTTGAATACATTTATGCAACCCGATCTATTAATTAACGATTGTTTTGTTTTGATACATAGATAAAGTAATGAAATTTTTACTAATAGCGTTGTAATTAGCCAAACAGGACCCTACAAGATTAGAAAAAAGAGGACTAAGGTCGTAGCCACTAAGATTAGAAAAAAGAGGACTAAGGTGGGCTTATGTAGCCACTAAAAAGTAAGTACCAAATCTATTATATAATTTCTTGGTTGTTATAATTGAGACGTAAATATTAAAAGTTATTAAATGATAACACCACAGATCCTAATTCGGTTGATGAAATCATAGAAAATATAATTCTATCTCGGTTGATGAAATCATAGAAAATATAATTCCATCCCTCAACATGGAAAATGATTTAACATTTACATCCCACATTTCACAACTCATAATTATTGACACCCTCTATATGTGTGCGTATTATATATACGGCCTCTTAGAAGAAATACGAGACAGAGCATATAGGCTCTAGTTCAAAGAACAAGCCTTCAAAGGAACACTTTCAATGGGCAACTTATCATTAGGGTAAGGGCAATCAAACTTGCCCCCCTTCTCCGGCAGCAAATCGCATGCCTTGGGAGTCACATTGCTAGTAACACCCTCAACATTGGTGCAATTCCATTGCAATTTTTTCGGCTTCTCCGTCAGCGTTATCGTCGTGTTCGATATGCAAATCCCCTTGAAAATGTCTCCCTTGATCCCGTCGAGCCTCGCCGAGTACGTCACGTTCTCCGCCACGACGTCTCGGTAGTTTATCCGGTCGATCTCTGGCAATGCGTTCGGGTCGAACCCGTCGTCGGGGTGGGACCCGTAGTTGCCGGTCATCCAGTAGACGTACTTCATGGTCTTGAGGGTCATTCTTCTTGCGAAGATGTCTTTGACGTAGCCTCCGCGGCCGCGGCCGCTCTTGATCCTGACGGCAGACTGCGTGCTGAGGGCGGTGATGTCCTCGGCACGGACGTCATGGATCCCGCCTGACATTTCGCTGCCGAGGGCGATGGTGGCGCTGTCGGGGGAGATGCAAGTGAGCCTCCTGATCGTGAGGTGTTTGGTCGGCATACCGTATTTGATTCCGTACTGGTCCCAACCACTCTTGACGGCTATGCAGTCGTCGCCGGAGACGATGAAGCAGTCCTCAATTAGTGTGTTTGTGCATGAATCTTGAAGAAAGAAAAAATAAAAATGAGAGAAAATGGTTAATTATATAGTAGAATTGGTTTTTATCACATGCATCCATTAATTAAGGTTAATAGATCTGATTAATTGATGTTAATAATGTTAAACTCGCCTGGGTCAATGCCGTCTGTGTTTGGAGAGGTAACTGGAGCAAGAATTGTGAGCCCTTTGACTATAACATTCCTGCAGATTTTAGTCACACATTAGAATTTATTCAACAGGTTAAGTAACTGTGCCGAGCTTATTAACCAAGTTTATGAACAAGGTAGAGTCAGAAAAAATTAGTTGAGGTGAAACATATACTAACATTATCAAAAAATAATTTTTATGAAATTTTATATATGATATTAGAAGAAAAAGATTTCAGAGGAAGTGGCCATCTACCTAGTCTGCATGTGCCTCTCCCTTTTTTATAGTAGAACTTGACGAACTCCAGGTTAATTAATTAAGTATATGACTGATATTGATATGAACTATGTCAGATTAAAGTAAACTTAATAATGCTCATTACCTTGTGAGTGCGTTCTATTTGGCTATAAAGCTTTTTTTAGTTAAGTAGTTAATTTTTCTTTTTTGCATTATTAATTAAGTTAAGAATAGAATAGAGATCACATTAGGATGGTGAAATAACCTGCTGTAAATGGGGTGGACGAACCACGAAGGAGAATTGATTAAAGTGAGATTGAAAATCTGGATTTGATGGGAGTGCAAGATCTCGATCAAGTAGGGTCTTGTGGCGTTCATTTGACCTGCACGGTACTTGATCCACCAAGGCTCGCCTTGTCCATCAATGGTCCCGTTATGACCTAGTTATGGAATCAAATCCCACAATTAAATAAATTTAAATCCAAATTATTAACTCTAAAGTCTATGATAACAATAAAAAAAATATAAGCTTTAAAAATTAAGAAAATTTAATTACCAGTAATTACGACATCGGTGAGGTTTGTTCCATATATGAGACTACTAAACCTTGCATTAGGGGCATCTCTACCCTTTCCATAAGAAGGGAGTAATTCAACTAGAGGCCACTCTGACTCATCCTGTCCCCATTTTAATTCATCAGTCAATTTGCATAATTAGTTGAGGCTAATACATTTAAAAGAAAGAAAGAAAAAAAGAAAAACTTGGCAGACCAATGAAAAAGAGGGTTATTTTTCAAGAGGAACTCTCCCCTCTGGTAGGTTTTTTTTTTTTTTTTTTTTTTTTTTTTGTAAGAGCCGGGGAA
>CAMOHE010026004.1:3011-34750 GCA_946598075.1 Artocarpus hirsutus | reverse complement strand
TTTTTTTTTTTTTTTTTTTTTTTTTTTTTTTTTTTTTTGAAAGAGCCGGAGAATTATTTTTCATAAAGCTTATTTTTTTTTCAGTTAGTCGCATGTTAATCCAAAAAATATTGCATATTGCGAAAAATAAATGAAAGATCATCTTTTAGGAAATCAACATTCCTAAAATAATCCTATTAAAAAATAAAAGTTAATTATATCAATCCTTGCAAGCTATGACAATAGAAAAAATATCCAATTACCTTTTTTTTTTTTTTTTTTTGTCACTAGTTCATTAAATCGATTTTGTCGATGAAATAATTTTCTAATTGTTAAGCATGTCGTTTTCTTTGGAGCATATTTTGGCGACGTGTAATATGGACAAAATTACTAAATGCACAAGTGACCATAAATCATCACTGCCATACGCCTTTTAACTAAAGTTCCAACACAGAAAAAGACAATCTTCAAAGTTACAAGAACATTCTTAATTCTTCCCAAAAAAATAAATAAAGAACATGCTTAATTCACTCGGATTTTCTCGGAAATAGGAGCTAACAAAATTAAAAATTGATGTCGTTTTTTGTTTTACACAAACAAAAGTACAGTGTTCTAATCCCTAATTTCTTCTACTACAAAAATACAAAATAATAATAATAAGAATAACAAAACAAAAAGGCCTTGTTTTCTTTTTTTTAAAAAAAAAAATTGGCCTAGTTTTCAACGCTGTCTTGAATATATAAATATTGGTAATATTACTAATTTTAGAAAAATCTAAAGTCGGCATTATGGCCAAAGATAGATGAAATTCTAAAACAATAAAATAAAAAAAAACTTTTTTTATATTAATAAAATTAACTTGGAACGCTTTAAGGTAAGTTATGAAAAAGGCGAATTAAAGGTGGTCTAAAAGATTTTTTTTTTTCCTTTTTTTTAGGGTCTAAAAGTTTGATGCTTACTATAAACCGAATCCTTAAAATAATTAAAATTTTTATCATATCCAAATTATATCGACTTTTTTTAGAAAAATATATGTAAAAAATTTATTAAAAATAAAATTTTGAGATTTTGAAAAATTGCACCTGGGATCCAAGAATAACGGCGTCCTTGTCAAGGAAGAGGGTGAAGTGGCTGGTAAGATTGAAACTTCCGGTTAACCATCTACCGGCTGGTACAATTAGCTGTGCCCCACCGTCTGATGCAACTTTGCTAAGATGATCAATGGCGGCATTAAAGGCCTTTGTGTTTGATGTTTTTCCATCGCCAACCCCACCAAAATCAGTCAAACAGGCGCTGTGCTTTCGACCACATTTGAGCCCACTTTGGGTGTGGTCCGCTGTGGGTGCTGCCCGGGATGCGTTCGCTATTTTTGTTTCCGCCAAAATTAACAATAATCCAACCATAACAATGGCCGACCCAATTTTAATCTGCCATTCAGACGAATTTCCCCAAAAAAAAAAATAGTTCAACGCACAATCATGGTATAAAACAAGAAAACGACAATAATGGAAATTGTAAGACGTTTAAGATCAGCATAAACGCTTAAACTGATAGTTAGAACTGAAAATATTTAAGAAAAATAGTTAGCTCTACACACTGCAGTTCAAAATGTGTGTACCAAACACCTTAGACTTAATCTCAAGGAAAAAAAAAAAGGCAAAAAAAGATTAAGAGGAGAAAAAAACTACATGGGATTTTCTGGAATTTAGAAGAGCCTCCATTGTTTTGCAGGATGAATCGTTTCCGTTTTGGCATATGTGAAAGTATACAATTTTATATATAGAGGTGTTGAGGAGTCTAATATTAGGGAGTTTTTGCATTATTGGGCTGGTTTTGACACCGTTATGGCATGAAAATAGCTCACGTAACTGAATATCTCTTTTTTTAGATAGAAGAAATAAAAAATATGGTTTAAGTTTTTAGTAAATTGCGACGTGGGATAAAAGTGCATATCCACATTCTCTACACTTTTAGGGAAGTTCTCTACACCTTCTAGAAAAAAAAAAAACGCAGATGGTAACATTATTACCAACAAATTTATCGCAGTTTCTTAGGAAGAATAACTTCTTGCATGACCCAAAAAAAAAAAAAAAAAGGCACATCTCAAGAAAAAAAATGCATAAAGCTTGTGCTATATAAAAATGAACCAACTTTTATAGACCACGTTGTATGGTAGATTTTACACATGGAGTAAACGTCTATATCTACCTCAAAAAAAAAAAAAAAATACATTTAACCTTCTTTTTTTTATTTGTAATCAACCAAAAGCAATGCATTTTACATTCCTTAAAGAATGAAAATCCTTATGCATGTCTCCTCTAAAAGGAAAAAAAAAAAAAGGAAAAGGAAAAGAGAAAGTATAAATACATATGATTATGGGACATGAATATCTCTGCTTTTTTGGCTTTATCTTTATTGAATCTCTCTTAAAAAAATATATATTCAGCATCTCCGTTTTGTCTGTGTTCATATAAAATGATATAAACACCCTCAAAAAAAAAAAAAAAAAAGAAAAAGAAAGGGTTATGATATGAACGGTGATCTCACAATTGCATGGTGGGTGATGCCGTGACGGCTTGGCCAAATAATTCGGTGCATCAACTTTTATTCGACCCCATTTATTCCTTCCAAAATTAAAATATAATAACGACAACGTCAACAATAACAAATTAAATTAAATTAAATAGCAGGGATTTTCTTCTTCTGAGGATCGGTTTAATTTGGCCCGAATAGAGCACAGTGACTGCATTTTCCCTTTTAATAAAAGTTTGTAGTTTTATCCTTAAAAAAAAATTAATATGAGAGATATTTATATTAATTAGGTAGATTACAAAGATGTGTTTTATAATTTTCTTTTCTAAATTTATCTTTTTATTTAAAAAAAATTATAAAAATATCATTTAAATTTGAAAAATTGTTTTAATTTCGTCATTTGTAAGCTCAAACAAAATATAATTCTTTCAAAAAAAAATCTTGGAAATGTGGAGTTTTATGTGCTCAATCGTTTAAAATATTTTTTAAAAAAAATATGTCAAGAAAAAATAATTTTAATTCAATTGTTCGGGTAAATATATATAATTGAAAAAAGCGTGTGTTCGAGAAAAGAATTAGAAGCTATAGGACCATTTGGTATTGTTTTTAAAATAGTGAAAATATTTTTGTTTTAAAAAATAAGAATTTTTTAAAAATTATGTTGACAATGTTTTTAAAATTTTTATCTCAAAAAATGTGTAAAAATATTTTTTTAAAAAAGGCAGTATATTACGCTACATTACTAGCAAATCAACTCGATTTTACCACAATTTTGCTCCTTCTTTCACCACCACAAAACCAAATCCACGTATTACTTAGAACAAATTACTATAACGGTTGGATTCAATATAATTGATTCATGTTGGTCCTTTTAAGAGGGAAAAAAATTCTGATTACCATTTACAAAAAGTCCACATAATCAATGCCAGAATCTAGGCTCAATAACAATTACGATGATACTAATTATAGATATAAAACAACGCCCTTTTTTATTTCCCTCAAAAGGGGAAAAAAAAAATCCTACTTCCATATTTATAGACTGCTTTTTCCACTGTTTTTCTTCTAATAATTTCATCTCTTCCATTCTGGGCAAAAAAAAAAAAAAAAAACAAATTTCCCTTAAAAAACCTTTTCTCTATTGTACAAAGTGCAAGGGAGAAAAAGAAAATCAATATTCCACATAATAACACTGAATTATTTGATGTATGCATGGTGAGATTTCTAATAAGGCACTTTCCCGATCTCTTTACGAGTAATCTGTTGTCTCGTTTTCTCGTTTCATTAATTCTCACCTCAATTAATTTTTTTTCTAAAACTAAATGTTATTTTTATGAATAGCAATAAGAGTAATTACTTTTCACAAAGACAAATATCAATAGAGGTTCTAATCCTTACATGGGTTCATTGATTACATTTCTTGCGTTTGATGTTCGAGGACTCCCAAAAGCATATCAAATGGCGTTACACAAACAAGGCCATATTTTGCTGACATGCCCTCGCAACTCACCCAACAGTCGGTATGATAATTTTGGCCAAAGCATTTGTGAAACACATAGCGACGAGACGAGGCACGTGGAAAATGCGCACTGCCCATGTATGTGCGTGTGCAGCGTGCTCTCTTAAAAATTAATTTGTTAGGACCAGACGTAAATGCTTGCAAAATTTTAAAAATTTTGAGGTATCAAAATATATTTTCATTGTAACTTGTAATATTGATTTCGGAAAAAAAATAAAAAAAAAATAAAAAATATTGATACAAATATTGATATCAAAAAATCTGTAATGCATTTCATACAAAATTTTGGTACGTATCGTGAACATTTCGACTAAATTTTGATTATGTTAGAAATTACAAAATTTAATATATTTTTTTCTTTTTAAATAATTTTTAGTGTTGTATACTTTCAATGAATGAAGATTTGTCGTGTACATGTTAAGAATAGTAACATCAGACGAAAATAATATTTTCATAAGTTTTCAACTAATAAATTTGGGCTCTAGTTATAACAGCTCATCCAATTAGGTATGATGGTTATGAAATGTTTAATTAATTATCCTCTTCCAAGCATACCACAATCATCTCAGATAAACAATTTAGAGAATTCACAGTTTTTCATTCACAGTAATACAATAGGAAAAAAAAGTCAACAAACTTATATGTGAGATATTTATAACTATATGCAACACTACTCAAATAAAATGTCACGGCACTAATATTGTTTGAATCAAGAAGAAACTCTGAACATTTTTGAGTCTCATAGAACTTCTTCTTGGTGTTGATAAATCTAATATATATAGAATTTATAATGTAAATCATGTTTATTTATGTTTCTTTTTACTCTTTATTGTATCTTAAAATGTTAGAGGTATATTTAATATAAAATTTTCATAATTTCTATAATTTTTGTTGAAATTTCAAACGATATGGATATTTTTCTTGCAATTTTCATAAAATTGAAGTACCGATATTTTTACTGATACCGATATTTTTATCATTAGATAAGACTACTACAATTGTTCTCAATTATTATATAATTCAAACTACAACATGCTTATAAAGTGAGTGTAATAATATTGTTTCAATTTAACCCCATGTAACACACACTGTCTAATTTAAATCTTACGACTGCGATTGATAAACTTATAAGAGTACCATAATTGTACCCTATTTTCCCACGGTAGATTCTCTCAAAATTGTAAATGTAAAAAGCTTTGCATTCATATCCAAATAGTTAATTTGGTGTGCCCTTGCCGAAAAAGATCTAACTTACGTATGGAAATGGCAACAGACACATTTTTGCTGAGAGATATGGAGAATAGCAACGAGGGTGAAAACAAAAATTTAAGCAAGAAAAACAAAGGAAATAACTTGCTTCTTTTTGGATCTGCGTGTTCTTATTCGTGTTCTTTTCATGTCTTCTCAATAATATTTTATTACGTGAATTAAAATGTCATGTCAATTAAAATGTTATATCACTCATTATGTCAGTTAAAATAATATTATTGAGGAGACACGAAAGTTATTATAATGTTCTTTTTCATTCTAATAAAGTTATGCATAACAAACGCCTCTTCTATTCATGCAATTTCAAAATTTTCTTTTTTCAGCGGGCTTGGACCATGTCACCCGAACAATTTCAATACATATGGCGTCTGTAAGCATTTACTTTATCATTACCCGTGAATGCAGCGTAATAATTAAAGAAAAAAATGGTAATCTCATTTTTTTGGTCACAATTTGTCCTCTATTATCTTTCGAGAGTTGGAAAAAATAAAAAATGGCAGCCCCGTGGGTTTTTGACACTCCAATTTTCTTTTATATCAAACAACTCAATATTCGTTTTTTAGAGTAAATATTCGTTTTTTGCGCTCTAAAATTTCTCCACGAATTTATTTCTTTTCACCTTTCACTCTCATAGGTAACAGATAAAAGGCCTGTTTGAAATGAAATTTCATTGCAAGATAGATAACTTTATATTACTTAAATCCCCAATGGATGTATAAAAGAAAAGTGCAAAACATATTAAGCCTACTAAAATTTATCAACTTAACTTATAGAAAGTAGGAGCATTATATATATATATATATATACACACACACACACACACACACACACACGTGTTGAAATGGAGGGTATTTTTGGAGTAACCAAAAAATACAATGAAAGTCAAGTTCAAGCCAAGCTTCAGAGCACGTGCTCGAGCAAAAGACGGGAGCTCAAAGGTCACCGAGCAGCATCAAGTTATGTAACAGTTGGTGATTAAAGGCATTTAATGAACATGGTTTAACTGTAATACCCAAAAGGCGAAGGCTCTTATTGTAATAAAAGAGACATAAAACTCTCTAATCAATAGAAGAATTAAACTCATAATTGCCAATGTATTAGAACTTCCCCTCGAATGAGAGAGAGGATTAGAGGGACATAATTTTCTATACAAAAACTTTAGGCAATTACATCGGACTCTGATTTTTACTAATTTTGTTCTTAAAATTTTCTTTGTGCTTTGCTTTATATTCTTGACTATTTTGATTGTTTAATCTTAATCCGTTATTTATGGACATTGGTCTATTGTTAAACAAAATTTTGCTTCAATAGTAGTTCTACCGGTAATGAATGTGAATAAGTGTTAGATAAAATTTTATCAAAATAAAAAAAGCATGCAAAACTAATAAAATTTACTGAAAATCTAACAACCAAAACAAAATCCGGCTAATGAGTTATTTTTTCACATTCTACCATTAAATTCTCATACAAGGCAAAGCTCGAATTTTTTTTTTTTTTTTTGGCTAATAAAAATGTTGTATTGATAGAGGTTAGTGCGATCAAAGCACTTTAATTGTTGAGGTGCGACTCAAAACACAAATCTTATCAATCTACTCCTCCCACGTTCTAAATTAGCAAATGCAAGTCTCGCCTAAACTATGTGGCGGCAAACAAGAGAGTTCAGGCAAAAGTGCTTTTCATTCATTATTAGGGCCTGTTTAAGAAGGTTTTTTAAAAGTTATTTTTGACCTTTTAAGTTTAAAAATTATATTTAAAAGTGTTTAGATGAACTGTCAAAAGAGCTTTTGTTTTTTAAATGTGCTTCTTATTAAAGTCACAAAATATATTTTCTAAAAAAAGCACTTTTAAAACAGACTTAAAACTTATACTAGAGTAACTTTTCACTGCTTCTTAGCAATCAAAAGTTCGTTGGAACACTTCTATTTCGAAACAGACATATTGTTTCGTGAGTCATGTAATTTTTTAACCTGTTTGATATTAGTGGTTATTAAGCAACTTTTCAGTTAAGAACAATATAAAGCTCTCACATACTATAATAAAACCAAAAAAATTACCATAATGTAAAATTTTTATATTCTATAATACATATAATTTTAATTAATAATTTCAATTAAAATGTCAAAAATGTATAAGTTTGACCTCCTGTGGCCAAATATTACCGCTCTCACATTAACAGCTGATGTGTTGCGCTTAGGAAGCTGAAAAGATGGGCCAATCGGTGTGGCTAAGAAGAGAGGAAACACAGAGATAAGGCCCTCAAATCAAATTAACGTCAGGAAAAAGTGACAGCTACAGCCTTCGTTTGTTTTGGCAGACCGCTTTGGTGGGTTACGTGGCATCACCTGACAGCCACTAAAGCGCAACAGGTGGCCAAATGAGAGAGCTAGATATTGGAGGTCAGATTTAGAATTCTGAGAGGTGATTCGTTGTCATGGCTCTCTCGAATCCGGTAACTCCGCATCAGCCTCACGTCTTCATTACTGGCCTGACGTGTGTCTTATCGTGGACCTTCCCACTCTCCCAAATGTCGCCCTATCATTCTCGTTAAATTACGGGAATGCCACTCCACTTTCCGCTGGTACCTTTTCCTAGTGCATTTTCTACTGTCATCGTCTTTGATGGCCAAACACGGCAAACCGACTTTCCGACCTTTCCAATTCCACCAATGTTTTTCTTTCTTTCTTCCAAGAAGACCGGCCCATGGAGTCCAAATTCAACGAACTTCGGCTTTTTCACATGGCTCCATAGTTTTGTCTTATTTCTTTTATTTATTTATTTGTTTATGTTCTTTACCAACTTATATTGATGAAGCTCGTCTTGGTTAGGGATATATTTTTCACATTGCAAATACTACGCCGTTTGGTGAAAAAGTTTTAAGCCATAAAATCGGTTTTCAACCGTGAAGACTGTTTAAATTAGTGTTTGATTAAGTAATAATTAAGACGGTCTTAAATTATAAAAGACTGTTTTAAACTGACTAAAACACCTAAAATCTAAACTTTACCTTATTTCCTCTAAAGTTTATACTGTTTTGTACTATTTTCTACAGTAAAACAATTTTTATTTTCCTTTTGCTTCATGAACCATAATTTTTCAAACACTAATTTACATTTTAAACGATTATTTTCGTTTTAAACTTTTATATTCCAAACACCATTTTAAAACTATCTTTTAAACCATACATTTTAGCATTAACACTTCAAACTATAAAGTTCTGAACTACATCATTCCTAATCCGTGCACCAAAAGAACTCACATCTTTATTACCATGTAATTAGTTTTGTTCTTTAACATGCAGTTATAATGTGATTAATGGTGTAAATTTTAATGCCCAATAAGGAAATGAATTCAAAATATAACATTAGTTTATTTTAAAAAATTGACCCAACGTAATGAAAAATCTTAGTCTCAAAACAGTGCCTTACCTATAAAGTATAAAAATCACCATAAAAAAGTAAAAATTATTGTTTTAAAATCAAATTACAACTAAACTATCATATGGGGTTAGCCTAGGGATGAAAGGAATGAGGTTCGATGAGGGCTGGCTTGACATAATTTGAGGCCTTTAACAAGATTTTTAAAGGAAGCTTATTTAAAAATATATATTTTTATTTTCTCGTCATCACTTCATCATTCTTTTCCTTCGAATTGTTTTTTCACTTAAATTATTACATCTCGTTATCTGAGAATTTTTTTAAAACTCCTTTTAAAGATTGAATCGATTTTTTTTTTTTATTTTTCTCTTTTTTTTTTTTTTAGTTTGTCATACCCTGATTTGTATATTCTATTAGACATATTTATTCATGAGACTTAATTTATGTCAAAACCAAATCAACCTAATACACAATAATAACAAAAAAATAAAATAGCTAATGCAAAATTCAAGAAGTAATAATCAACAAGGAAGTAGAAAAGAGTGAGAAATGGATAATCTGAAAACCTCTAGGGGAAAATTTGATAAGAGACACGCACTAGTTGAGTCTTGAAAAGTCAAAGATTTTAGAAAGACCAGAGACTTTTGTTTCAAGGGGATAAAAAGGCATTATGCAAATACAAGAAGAAAAAGGAAAAACAATTTTCTATATAAAAAGAGTCCTGGTTACTTAATTTTTATTTCTTTCTTTTTGTTTTTTAAATAAAATAAAATTTACTTTTGTTAAAACAAAACGCATTGTTTTGGTGAACGTTTTATTGATAATTGCTTGATTTTTTTTTCAAATGACATTGTTGATTATTTTTTAAATATTCTCTTTCCATTAATGACTGACGTTTAGTATCCTACATTTAAAGGGTAATTGAATCATGAGTAACTATCCAAAACATCCAATGGCTTTTGATTTTAAAAAATAAAAATATCCCAAATGATATAAAAGAAATAGCCAGAATATAGGCAAATTTATAGGAAATTTTGGGCCTCCTAAAATTGGAGGACTTGAGCACAAGCTTAACCTACTTTATGGTTAAGATGGTACTGGGGAAGATACATATATAGATGGTTTGGAAAATGAGTTGAAATTAAAAATGAGAATTAAAAGCATTATAGCATGTAAGAGCTTTACACTATAATATGTGAGAGCTTTATATTGTTTGAGTTGAAATTAAGTTTGCCAAACACCCTACTAAGAGTTCAAACCTTAAAGGGGTACATGTTTGCGACTCTAAAGAAAAAAAATACAATCAAACTAAAAAGTGTTTGAGAGCATTGATTAAAAATATTGTAGCAACAAAAGGTTTAGATTTGAACTAAAAATACTGAACACACTATACACCTGTTTGGAGAGTCAATTCTAATTTTTCTTTTAGTTAAAATCAGAACTATTATTTAGCTTATTCATGGTTTAAACTATAAATTATAGTTCAAACTAATTAAAGCTAATATTTTGACAAATTTATTAAACATAAATTTAAATTATAAATTATTCAAACTCTTTTTTTTTTAGTTCTATTTAACATTGGTTTCGAGCATAGGACAAAAAATGATTCATCCAAATTTCTTCTCAAAAAGTAGGTAACCCACCTAACTTGCATTCTAGTAAATTTTAGCCAAACGTAATGGCATTTGTCCTCATTTTTCTTCGTCCTTACTCCCACGCGAATTCGCGTGTCTATATATAACAACTTCCAAGTGGTCCACACACGAATTGTGGTCTCACTTCATCAAAAACGCACAGTCTAGAAACGCACCTCCATTCTCACACCTTTCAATGGCGGCGGGACTCACGGCCGTCGCAGCCCCAAAACCCTTCCGCCTCATCCAATCCTCTTACCTCCTCCCCAAACACTCCTCCTCCTTCCCCCTTCCGATCAACCTCTCTCCCCAGAACAAGGCGATCCCAACTCGATCTCGGCCCAAACTATGCGTAACGGTTTGCGTTCTCATGGAGGACAAGAAGCGGAGTTCTCCTCCTCCTCCTTCTCCTCCGGCGGGGATTCCTGTGGTAGAAATCCCCGAGAATGTCGATCCTGAGATCTCGCAGCTCGTTGCCGAGAAGCTCGCCAGGAAGAGATCGGAGAGGTTTACTTATCTCGTCGCCGCGGTTTTGTCCAGCTTTGGGATCACTTCCATGGCTGTTATGGCTGTTTATTATAGGTTTTACTGGCAAATGGAGGTACCGTAAACACTTTCTCTTTCTTTAATATTCCTCTCTCTCTCTCTCTCTCTCTCTCTCTAGCTGAATTAATTTTATTTTTACTCTCTATTTTGGCAGGGTGGAGAGGTTCCTTACTCAGAAATGTTCGGCACATTTGCTCTATCGGTTGGCGCTGCTGTAAGTTTCATCTTCTTTTTTCTTGGCTTCTAATAGAGAAATTGTGACCGAACTTTTGGGTTTTCGTTTTTAAATGCCAAATTGAATTGGGTGTTTGGTAATTGGTGATTTTAGGTTGGTATGGAGTTTTGGGCAAGGTGGGCGCACAGAGCTCTTTGGCACGCTTCCTTATGGAACATGCACGAGGTTAGTCTGCAATTTTTCTCTTCTTTTCTTTGTTCTGTTTGGATGCCGAGAAAATGAGTTTTGCTGGCCCTTGAAAGAAAGCCATTACGAAAGAAACATGGCCAATTTATTAGCATTCGATTTATTTGCCACACTGATAGTATTAACATTGATACGATTAATTGCAAATTTTCAGTCCCACCACCGACCCAGAGAAGGCCCTTTCGAGCTCAACGATGTCTTCGCCATAGTTAATGCAGTTCCAGCCATAGCTCTTCTCTCTTACGGCTTCTTCCACAAGGGCCTTGTCCCAGGACTCTGTTTCGGCGCAGTGAGTCTCTCTCTTCCGCTCTCTCTCTCTCTCTCTCAATATCTTCCAAGTTTAAAATTTTACCTTTACGTTAATAACCATAATTAATTGATGGGATTATCAATAAACTTAGTATGACTAAAATAACCCCGTGTATTTCTCGTATTAACAATTATAGTTTGACTGTGGAGTTGCAGGGTCTTGGAATTACGGTCTTTGGCATGGCCTACATGTTTGTCCACGACGGTTTGGTACATAAAAGATTCCCTGTGGGTCCAATTGCCAACGTGCCACATTTCAGAAGAGTGGCTGCTGCACACCAGGTAAAATATATAAATTTATACGCCACTTCTCACTCCTTCTAAGTTGTAACACAATTTATTAAATTTATTTTTGTAAACACTTTTATTTCTACTAGAATCCAACGGTTAAGAATTTGTCTGATTTGTATTTGTTTTGGCTTTAGCTTCACCACTCAGATAAATTCAACGGTGTGCCATACGGCTTGTTTTTGGGACCTAAGGTTCGTTTTTTTTTTCCTTGTCTTTTACTTTTTGGTGATTCTATTTATTTGTTTATTTTTTAAGGCAGAGATTGAATCGAGTGTGGTGTGTTGCAGGAAGTTGAAGATGTTGGGGGTCTTGAAGAGCTGGAAAAGGAGATCAATAGGAGAGCCAAATTATATAAGAACTCATGACTCTTGAGAATTGAAATCACTTTAAGTGCTATTTTGTATTACAAAGTGAAAGATTGGAAAAAAAAAAAATAGAGAAAAAAAAAAGAAGATAGAACCTACCATCTTAGGGGGAGGATCTATTATCTCTCTACCCAGCTCCTCGTCTAGCAGCCAAGAACTACGAGATCGCCCCTTTTATTCTAGGGTGACAGGCAGAAGCTATGTATAGTAGGATCCTACATGGGTTGAGCTTACAGTGTTGCGTGGGAGTGCCATATAATGCTGTACAAAAGTCTTTTTAACCGGAGAAGTAGTACAGTATATGTGGGATTTGTATATTATTTTTACGAGCTAAAAGTTTTAGTTCTAAACCTTAATTCATATGCTTTATTCCTTCGTCTTTAACAAATGTCTAGCAAGGATGTTTTTCTTTGCCGCTTTCTGCTTGTCGTGAAAGCATTAAAGAGGACAAGAAACACCCAAGCGCATCAACAAACGCGAAAGTAAAAAAAAATTGAATCAGTTCATAAAATTTCTAATCAACATGGTGGATTAATTGCATCTGTAGGTAAGATGGCTTGCCCCGGTGATGAGTGCTCCGAGGTTTGATCAAGTGTCTCTATTAATAACAAAGTCAGGTTAAAAAAAAAAAATCATAGCAAAGTCGTTGAGCCTTGGAACTACAGTAGCCAGAGACAATCTCTCAAAACTCAAACTCTCACTCTCATGGCCCGGACGAAAATGTACATATAGAAAATTAAATAAGAAAATAAAATATAAAAAAAGAATATTTAATATAGTTTGGTAATATGTCTACTTCCACGGATATTATATAAAGAATAATAGAGAAAAAATATGGCATAGTTTTTCATTGAATAAGCTAGGTATTGATAGAGTTTGTAAGAGTAATTTTAGACAGAATAAGTTTACAATTTAAATATTTGAAAAAAAAAAGATAAACCTAGATAATGAAAATAAAAAAGAAACTAAATTCTTAGTAGTTACAAAATTTAAATTATTTAATTAATGCACTCACGGGGCAAATAGGATTGGTAGTGTCATAACTAAGCCAAGAGCACAAGGTGATGCGGCAATGCACTTACTCGCAGGATGTGCATTGCCATTTGTAGATGTGGCCCGTGAATACGCTAGCAAGGGAGGCGAGCAGGCATTGTTAGCAACATGCACAAGGACGTGCATTGGATTGGGTGCGGAAAAGTGTCACACCCTTATTTTTGTGCTGAATGGTGATGGGACGGAACATGTATGAGTGCACAAGATTGGCTCGATGGGACGACTCCAACGGTGTATTCTTTGTCCATTATTGACAGATTGAGTAAGGGGCTAGGACTCCTACGCATGAGTTGGTCAAGAATTGGAGTTGTTACTCTAAAGAGCCTTAGGCAGGGAGAAACTAGTCGACATGAACTGACAATGGTGGAGTAAATTAGATGTACATTACTTTTTTAATACTATCTATTTTCTCTTCTATTTAATTTATACAATTTCTTCTCAGTTAAAAAAGTTAACATACTCTTAGATAACACACATTTGTATAATTTTAATCTAAAAATACTTAAAAACAACAAAACTTTTATATTTATTAAAAACCGCATATTTTAAACATTCACATAAAAGTAATAAAATTGAAAAATAATACTACAAAATGATATTTCTCGTATTGACCCGCTAATTGTGTCTGTGAGACGGGGCAGATAGAGCCCTTTCAATCATTCCATGACACTTGTCTGACTTTGTTTCGGAAGGGTTAAAGTCTATATAAGGAGTGAGCAGTATTGTTTCCAATCGTTCAAGTCAGACACATTTCAAGCATGAGATTTTAACTCATTCAATTACTTTACACAAAATAAAAAAAAATAATTTATACATATTGGATTCTTTTTTAAGATCCAAATATAGAGTGAAGGATCTTTCTCTTCTTCCAAGGTTATTTAAGGCTCATCACTTTATATAAATTTATTAATCTCATCACTATCGTTGAAAACTACTACCCATTATCCAATCTCAACGATGCAGTCTACGATTTTTATTTCCTAAAAAAAAAAAAAACATGTATGAGGATGGACTAACGTTTCTATTAAGTTGCTGTTACAATTTTTTTTTTTTAAATTTTAGAGTAATTTGCATTTGATGTTTGCGGCATTTATCCTAATTTGTAAAGTTTCTGGCTTTGATAGGGTCAAAATTAGTAAACTCAAACCGTTATTGTTTGTGACTTTCTTAGTAGCTCTTAATTGAGTATTCTTTCATTAATTAGATTTTGGCCCCTGAAAAAGTCATAAAACCCAATCCTCATGGGTACTAAAAAAAGCCCTTCAACGTGTACTAAAAAACAAAGGTCTACAGGTTAAGCACTTTGGTGGTGCTGAGTCAACCAACCACCGAAACCTCCTAGTGGCGCTACTGTTCCCTTCAGAAAAAAGCCATGTTGTTTGGTCCGTGGACCTTGGTCTCAACCAAGAGGAAACAACGTGTACGTTGCATAGCCGACCTCTGTTTAATGGGTCCCCAAGCTGTACGTCCTCCAAAGCTGACAAACGCGGTGTTTTAGTGGCCCATGCACTTTACTTTTTAGTTCATTTGTATATTGACAAAACCTTAAATCCCACGTCGTGATCAACTCGGTAATTGTTACAATGTTGTTCACTAATATAATATACTTTGTATGCTTATGTAATGTTATTTTATTTAGAAGAACTTACGAAAATTCTTTTTGAACTATAATCTTTGTAACATTTTATCTCATGAATTTTAAAACAAAACATCCGTTTCTTCTAAATTATAAACTATTAAAAAAAGGTTATTTTGTTAAAATTTTAACGGCAAATTTATAAAGAATTTTAAAATAACAAATATTTTAGTAATCTTAGTTATAAAAATAACCAAAAAATTAAAATATAATAAAAATAATCTTTATTGATGTTAAAAAAATCAATTAAAAACATACTATGATCTCTCTTTTTTTGACATACCAAAATTTTCTTTAAAATTTTATCAACTATTTTTCACGCTAAAAAAGTATTTTAAAATTTTAAAAGATATAAATACTAATAAAAACTTTAAAAATATAAAAGAAATTTTATTAATACTGTCAGAGTTTTTTCTTTTTGAAAAATTTTTGCTATGTTTTTTGTTATGTTGAATATATTTGTGATATATATATATATATATATATTTCATTTCACTAGTATGTAAAATTTCTAAATTTTCAAAAAACTTTTTGAGTATGAAAAAATTAATAAAAGTTTGGATTATAAAAAAAAAAGAAAGAAGGATTCAAATGGTATATTGGTTTTATTTTTTTTTGTTTTTAATCATCAATAAAGACTATTTTTGTTATGGTTTTAATTTTTATGGTTATTTTTATAACTCGAATTGCTAAAATACGCCTAATTTATAATCATTTGTTAATTTGCTATCAAAATTCTAATAGAAGGATCATTTTTGTGAATGACTCATACTTTAAAGGAATAGATATGACATTTTAAAATTCAAAAGATAAAGTGTTATAAAGGCTATAATTTAAAACAATTTTTATAATTAATTAATTTATTTAATTTTAACCTTTTAATGTTATAAGTGTTAGATTATATTTATTAAGTGTTATATTAAAATAAATTAAATGTTACATTAACAAATGAGCGAGGTTATATTGACGAACAAAAATGTAACAAGTTTAGGCTGGTCTCGATGATTATCTGATACAATATATATATATAACAATATATATATTGAATTGAGGACCCTCCACCGCTTTCGGTTTTTCTAATCCTCGTTATTCCCTGGAGTGGGGTTGGCCAAATTAGTTTTCTGTTGCCCATCACATCTTGCCAAAAGGCTGTCCATCCACTTTTTGGAAAAAAGTTCCAAAACGCCAACTTTCTTTGGTCATAAGCCTTAATCTTATTTTATTACGTTAGGCATGTTCTCTTTTGGTTTCGTTACGAAATTATCTTGAACTTTTTTTAGGGTTTAGGATAAGGTGGTTTATCTAATTATCTTGTCTGTTAGGCTTTGACCTCTGCCAAAATAATGTGTTGGAGACAGTGATGAAAATTGCCAATAATAGTGCAATACAATTAACTGTGTTGACGAAACGGTTGAAGTATCCTGAAGCTTGTGCTGATTTAATATAAATGAGCAAAAGTTGGAGCAATCAAATTATCAACGAAATTTTTTTTGGCACATGTATATATATAAATATAGGAATTCATACAGCGGAAAAGACAATTTACTTATCAATAATGCATGAGTGTTTTAGCCGTTGGATTAACGTTTTAACTATTTAATTTACAACTAAGAATAGTTTTGAATCACGTGTTGTAAATTTTTAATATGGACAGTTATAAATCTGACTATTAAAATTTTAATCTGACAACTAAAATACTATGTTCTATCGGTGGAGCATAATTTCCCTCGTACCATAAGAATTCTTTATGAATGTATATTGTATTTAATTTTGTTGAACTTCTTTTAAAAAATAAAATAAAAATAAAAAATTTGTTGAAGGTATGTGGTTTCTTGAATAATCAACGAAAAATTAAACTAGAACGTTATATAAATAGTTACATTTGGTAATTTATAGGGTGTTTGGCTAGTGGTAGGAACCATTGATATTGTAGTATATGAAAACTATACACTGTAATAATTTTTTTACTATAGCATGTAAGAGTTTTACACTATTCATAACTAAATTTATAGTATCAACCACCCTTAACCAAACGCCCTCTTAATTAATGGAGTTACGATCGTGAGTAATAAAACAAACAGTCTCTTTCTAAGTAAAGGAAGATATCCGTAGGAAATCTCAAAAACTAAAAATAACGGGAAAAAAATCAAAATCACTATATAATCAAGTTCTAACGAAAATATGTGCAAGGTATTAATAAAATCAAGAAAGTTCTAATTTTAATCAATAAATTTCTTTTTTTTTTCAATATTTTTTGTTTATATACTGTATTTAAAAAAATAATTTAAATTATTAAATTAAATTTAAAAATTATTACATATAAAAATTTTATATTATAATTTATAATACGTAAAACCTTTACACTATTTAAAAATCAAACTACTAGTTTTAAATATCTTCTAAATCAGTCAGATTTTCTTCAATTTCTGAATTGTTCAGTGAAATTCAAGTACGTGTACCGTCTTTCCAGATAAACAAAAACAAAAGAGGACTATGGCCCCACAGCCGATAAGTATCTGCCGCCGGACCAACCAGAGTTTTGGACAAACATCTATCCACTAATAAAGGATTTGGGCCCGTTCATGTTACCTGGTCCCCCTTTTTCTGCATTAAGACAACTGTCTTCACATTATCGAACAGGCCACGTGCGGGTTGAGTAATACAACACAAAATAAAATACAATCATGACTCAAATAAGCCTTAAATAACTGAGTTTTTGATTGCGCATATATTGCTTTTCCAATGGGTTGATGATTATTTTTCGAGCTTTCAACGGTAGTTTATAGAGAGTGTTTTAAACGTTATGCATCCTTTGGAATTTCATTTGAGACTGATTGTTTTGAACCAATATTAATTAGAATTAATAATATGAGTTTGAATTATATTATTTAGTTCTAATCAATATTTGGTGAGTAGTTGAAATTATTATTTGAAGTTTAACTCATAATTCATAGTTTGAACTAATATTTTGTTATGTTTGAACAAAAAATGTACCAATCTTAGTTAAAATAAGTGTGATAAATTACAAATTTACCATGTAAATTTTAAATTTACAAGCTATACATAGTTAAAATAAGTATTATATAAATTAATATAGTCATGTTTATTGTAAATTTCAACATCAATAGTTAATTAGTAAATTATGAATTTACTATATAAATTTGAAAATTACAAGTTGCATATAATTACATGTCTTAATTAAGATAAGTGTAATAAATTACGAATTTACCATGTAAATTATGTAAATTTTAAAATTTTAAATTGCACATAATGGACCTACCTTAGTTAACACGAGTATAGTAAATTACAAATTTACCATGTAAATTTTATATTTACAAGTTGTACATAATGAACCTGGTTTTTTTAAGATAAGCATGGTGAATTATAAATTTACCATGTAAATGTCAAATTTACCACAAAAAAAAAAAAACATATATTTGGTAAGTGATAACAGAGCTTGAATCTGGACTTAGGATGATAAGTGAGAAGAGAGAGAAATTGAAAACACCCTAGACTAATTTGGGGCATTTTAGTCCATACAATTCCTTTTTTTTTACTACTATGGCAGAAACTGTAAGAGTTTTTTTTTTTTTAACTTGTGGCATAATTCAATTAACATAAAAAATTAGTGGCATTCGTCCCAATTATCTCAAAAATGTTGGTTTCAACTGATCGGGCTTATAATATCAGTTGTAACTAATGATGAACCATACAAACTTTTGAGTTTGGACTTAAAACATATGTTATAATGTTGTTATATCCTATCAAAATCATGTCAAAATAATATATATGTTTAAAACATCATTTTATTTTTCGAGCATTTTCATGTCCTACGTAGCATAAAATTCTTCTATATCTTTTCTAACTATTTTTAGAAAATATTGGAACATAGAGATATGTCAATTTAAGCGTTCTGAGTACTTGTTCAAAATCAAAATCAAAAACTCAGAATCACTAAAGGACCTATGAGTTTTTATACAATCCTAAACAAAAAATATACTATATATAATCATCTTGGAGGCAGCCAATTTTGATCAATAAGGGCAAGTGGCACCTTTTGGTCAGAAGCCTTAAACTCCGGTTCTCAACTTTGTTGTCCACAAAATACATACATATACATACATATATAAATATATATATTTATGGTCTCTGATCCACAATAGTCCTAAATGTTCTCTTTTTTTGAGGAGTGCCTTTGGGTTGTTTCTACTTTAATTTGCTTCTTAATATACCGGTTTTTGATAAAGGGAATAATAAAAAATAATTTTCAGATAATTTTCTCTCTCGACTTTAATCTAGAACATTATATATATATATATATATATATTTTTTCACGCTATGAAATATGAAAATATGAAGACCGCAGGCCACTTAATGCACTCCTTATTTCTTTTAGTTTGGTATAACGTGGAGATAACACCCACACACATAAAAGATTATAATGTTCCAGCTTTTTGTTGTTTCTGGTTGCAGATGAGAAATGAAGCTCATTAACCGAATTAACAAACAACAGGGAAGCAATTCCCTTTTTTTTTAACCTGACCAATGTTTTCTTTTCTGCTCAAAGTAGCCAAAAACAAAAACAAAAACAAAAACAAAAAAAAAGAAAAGGAAAAGAAAATAAAAACAAACTTGACTACTGTACATGTGTGGATCTGTAAGCTAGCCAACCCCTTTTTGCTTGCTTATCGTCTTTAATTTATATCACCAAGGGAGGCTAGATATTCAAAGTATACATATATCTATGAATTAGCAGAAGATTAATTTAAAAAAACAAATAGAAATGATTAGCAGGGTTTGCCAATGCCACACACAAGGGTCCCGGCCCAGCGAGTGAGTCTGGTGACAAAGGTGCCTGGCCTGTGCTTGATCATGTTCAGCCTTGAGTATTTTCTTTTCGAAGGGCGCTTTCCTGACTGAACAAAGAATGCCCCGTTCATCAATAAGTCACCCTCGGACCTCCATTGCCAGTTCTTCCACTCGCTCTCCCCAGCATAGTCTCTCTTGGTAACCTTCATTTTAATTGTGCCATAACCAAAAATAGCATTCAATGATTGTTATCGAAACAAAGCACTAGTTAATTACATGCACAGCCTAACAATAAATTCACGTCAAAACGCAATAAAATTTCAATCAAACAATATAAGAAGTAATTTAATTTCTTTAATCAGAGTCTACAGGTTGAAAATATATATGTCTATGAATGTACCTCTTTGGCATTGATGTCGGAAGGGGCAATGAACCTGTTGCCCTGGCTGATGATGGTGGGATGCTGGCTACCGCCAATGGCGTACATGAGCCAGTGGGTGTAGTCATTGTTGACAACATGGAAGAAACCCCATCTGCACCTTGGCATCCTCTGCACCAATCCTTGCCCAAAGTGGTTGAACGCAACCGTCACTTGCATCACCTGGTCACCCGCGTAGCTGTCGCTTGCTCCAAACAACATCACCTGATCGCATCAAATCATTGTTATATAAACTCAAAGCATTCACCATTCATCATAAATCCAAGTCATGTGTACACACACACACACACACACTCTTCTATTGAACAAAACCCATCATTAGTGATTTTAACTGTACTCACATATTCCGGAAATTTTACATAGGAAAACCATTGCCAATAATTATGTTAAATTTCTATGTACAATAAGGCAAATATAATTAAAAGTTATTAATTACCTCGTTGTGGTGAGTGAAATGGCAGTTAGAGATGCTAATAGCGGTCGACCCCATAATGGCGTCAATGAGGCCGTCTTGGCAATTAGACATGGAAACGTGGTCGATCCAAACGTTAGACGATCCAAAGATCGAGATGCCATCACCGTCACTCCTAGTCCTGAAGCCAACATGATCCACAGAGTCTCTAATGTTCCCACCACTACTAGCAACAATGTCATGGACGTGTATGTTATGGATAATGATGTTCTTGACGAACTGGATCGTGATGCCAGCACCGTAGGCGATGCGGACATTGGCACCTCTGCCGTCAATGGTCTTGTCACCAGTCATGATAAGCTCCTCGGAGAGGCGGATTATCATGCTGTGGGCGAAGATGATCCACAGAGGCTCCTTCTGGATGACGGCATGGCGGAGTGTCCCTGGCTTAGGGTTTACGAGGTCGTTGTCGGAGGAGTCGGTGACGACGTAGTAGCGGCCAAACTTGCCTCCGACAGTGTTGCGGCCGAAGCCTTTGGCGCAGTCGGCAAGACGCTTGCGGTTCCTGGCCCAGTTGGGGTTGCACCTCCAGCACCGGTCTATTGGGTTGGTGGCCATGCATGGACCTGTCTTCCTGTTCTTCCTACCCCTCAACATTCTTCTTGTGTGGTTTTTAAACGTCAAAGCCCTGCATGGACATATAGGTTCAAGAAAATTTTTAATTATAATATGAAAAGGGATATTATTGTCACATTATTTTTTTAAACGGGCCACGTAATAAATTATGTGGATTTTATGTATCAATCTTATACTTGGTATTTCACATGTTAATGTTTAGCCTATAAAAATTCATATTTTACTATTTGACGTTAATTTTCAGGCCAAAATTATGATACGACAAGTCTTTTCTGGTTATATCATCCGAACAGCTATCATGTGTTGGATCATGGGTAATTAATGATTTTAAATTGTAAAAACTTTGAGGTATTTTGATCAATAACACAATGCTTTTTAACACTCCAAAATCTTATGGTCCAACATCCAATTCTAAAAATGCATTAGCACCGGATATATAGGCATCATATTTATACGTAAATTCTGTTATCTAAAAAGATTGATGCAGTTTTAGTTGTCAATATTTGTGTATTTATATATAGATATATATATATGTATGTATGTATGTATTAATTGGACTCACTCTTGGACATCAGAGTTAAATTGTTCTGTAACTTTCAAAGGATGAGGGTTGTAAGCTTGGAGGGAATCTTTCTGGGCTTGCTCAGCTCTGCTTTTCCAATAGTCATCGAACTCGGCAATGTGGGCATGAACCATACTTAACGTAGCCGAAGTCAAGAAAAAGAAAAACACGCACGTTTTTGTGTTAATATTCATTGCCATTGTTTTAAAAAAATTTTGTTTTTTTGTTGCCCCACCTCTCTCTCTCTCTCTCTCTCCTTCAATGAGTCTGTTGGTGCTGGAGGCTTAGGTCTATGTTTCTGAATAATCCAGGACGAGGTTGGACCTAAGCCAACCCCAGCAGCAACAAGGTTTATGAAAACCTACAACCTCGTAATGAGGACAGTTTTAACTGCATGAACCTGGTTTTTAGGGAGGGGGTTTTAAATTTTAAGGTTAAGACTAGTTTAAATACAAAGACAATTAGAGATAGCAATGCCCGGTTTAACGGTAAGGCCATTAAAGCGACCGCCTAAGGCTCTCCTTAAATCTAGGACCCTAATTATTATTAGGATCATTAGTTAATTATAACCTTATTCTTTTACATCTCAAGGTTTGTTAGAAAGCTTAACTAATTATCTTTACACCTCAAAATATTAAACATATATATAATTAATTATTTTTTCCCTTCAAAAAACAAATCTTTTAGTTTTAAAAAAATGTTAAGGTCACTGTTTTTGTTACTCTATTTATCACTTTTGTTTGTTCTTTTGCTACATGTCCTCCCATTTTCTAACAAAAACAAAATATAGTTATAAGCGATAATTTTTTCTTTTATTACAACTATGCCAATCTTTAAGATTATAAAGTTGATTTTCTATAATCTATAAGTTTTTTGTTTTTTTTTTCAATCAAATCGTTTTGCAATTATTTAAACGACTATCAATAGTACCAGACTACTTTGTGTCTTTCCGGTTTCCCAACGTTATATATATATATATATATGTTTATACATATAGGCAAATACGATTCCCATGTCCATCAAAAAGAATTACGATTGTAGGGTTGCATGATAATCATTTAATATTTATAGTTTATTTTGTGTATATGTGGTTTCCTTAATTGTATAACGTTATAATGTGATGTTACCCACAACCACAACGGTATTTACCATTAATAATTCCGTTAAACCGTCGTGTGTGTCTATATGCGTGTGTCTGTGTATATATGAAATGTTATTTATATGCTTTCAAGTAAAGATTTGTAATGTGATATATAACGTTTGTATAAGTTAAAAGAAATTTTGCAATAACTATATATATATATAAACAAAAATGTTTTCTTAATGAAAGAATGGACTTACAAAATTGTAATTAAAGATAAAATAATGGTTGATAACAATACTTCATTATTATTAGAAAGTGAGATGACATGGCAAGATAATAAGATAAAAAATAATAAAAAAATGATCTTAAAATTTCTCTTTAATTTAATTATGTAAAACTCACAAGAATAAGAGAATTAGCCCCAAAAAAAATTTGTTTCTCAATATTAAATTCTAACATTTAATCTTTTTTCTGACACATAGTTTTATTTATTCTTTTAATGAAATCATTTTTTTAATGATTTACAATCATGTTAGTTTTTTTTTCAATAATATGTATTGTGTTTAAAATGGTGAATTTTTTTTTTCTATTTATTAGAATGAAGTATGTGAAGAGTAGTATTTTAGTCTATTTAAAATTGGGATAAGGAGGGAATTAGACAATCATTCATTGGGATTAAAAATAAATAGATCAAAAATACTTTTGACAGATCTTCTTAACACTTCCAGAAGCAGTTTTTAGACTTATGAAGCCAAAAGTAGTTTCTAAAAAGTCCTCCTAATCAAGGCCTTAATCAAACAAGTCTAAAGCTTTTTTTTTAAATCATAAAGTATTTTTTCATGCACTAAACACTAATTAAAAAGTCCTAACTTATGCTCCCAAACAGCCCTAAGTAATTGACATCATGGTTCAAACATGTAACCCCGCAATTGGCGTGTAATCAGCTTAGTCCACAAGGAAAGAACTACAATTTGCAATTCTTCATTAATAACCAGATTGTATTGCCGACGCTTTCTAAATTAATATAAAGATAAATAATATAGTGTGTGTGTGGATAAACTTCTGTTATAGTGATGGTACAAGTATATCACCTTAAAACCGATAAAATGCGCGTCAGTCAACACCTCATTAGCTGATAATTGAACAAATGTTGCACTTCCCAAGGAAAAGCTTCTCAAACTCAGCCCTCACGTAAGCAAGTAGCTTATATTCTTTATCGGCTTGTTAGGGAGTGTTGAGGAAGCAAATTTAAACACTAAAGTTTTAACTACTATAAAAGTAAAGCTATAACATATTACAGTGTAAAGCAAAAGTATGTTATACTATAAAGCTTTCTTATACTACAATGTTTGAGTTTCAATTTGGTGCCTAAACGCTTATTTAATTACTAGTTGAATTTCACGTGCTATGCACGTTGGGAGTTATTTTAAAGGTTCAAACTATTAGTTTTAAGAATTTAAACCTCTTAAATTGTAACCATTTTGAACAATTTTTTACAATAAGAAATCTTACTTTTCTCCTTTTCTTTTATAACCAATAGTTTTTTAAATACTAATTTTTTGATAGAATGTTTTATTCTCATTTTAATTATTTACATTCTAAAAGTCAATTGAAAATTACCATTTAAGCCACATAGGTTTAAAACTAACAATTCAAACCAGAAGATTTGAAACCACATCGTTTTGAAGCCACATAACAAACGGACCATAAATATTAAAAGTTAAATGTGCATTTAGTGAAAGACTATAGCTGATTAAATAGGAAAAATAAAGCAAAGTAGTTCAAATGTCTGCTCATATTCGGTTACATGACACACAGTGGGAGCGCTCATTATAGATAGGAAAACAGTACAATCTTGCGATGTCTAAAGACAGATGACAACTCTTTGAGTTTATATATATATATATATATATATATATATGTATGTATGTATGTATGTATGTATGTATATTCAAACATAAATTGGAAAATAACTACTACGTGTTTATATGTGTGTGTTGAAGTGATTAATAGTCCTTGATCAAAATATGCCTCCCTTTTTTCAGAACTTGGTCATCGAAACTCTCTGATGGTGTTGAGGGAGGAGGTACATAGCTTCTTGGGGTTCCATGCAATGTAGGGGAAGGAGGGGCAGGGATCGGGGAATGAGGAAGACTAGGGAAAGGAGGGGCAGAGGCAACGGTATGAGGAGGAGGAGGAGGACGAGCAGGTGCAAGGGAAGAAGGGGTAGGGGCACGACGAGGAGAGGAAGGGAAGGAGGGACAGGGGTAGGGATAGGAGTTGGAGGAGGGGAATGAGGTGTAGGGGTCGAGGCACAAGGAGAAGAAGGGGCTGAGGCAGGGGGTGAAGGAGGGGAAAAAGGGGTAGGGGTCGGTGTATGAGTAGAAGGAGGGGCTAGGGAAGGAGGTGGAGGAGAGAAGGGAAGGGTAGGGGTCGGTGTACGAGGAGAGGTAGGGGCTGGGGCAGGGTCAGGGGCACGAGGGGAAGGAGGGAGAGGAGGCGTTGGTGGAGGAGGAGGAGGTGGCGGCGGCGGCGATGGTGGAGATGGAGGATAATAATGATGAGAAGATTAGCCAACAGGCATCCTTATAGATAGAAAGCACTAATTAATACAAGATAACAGATATAGAAATAAAACTCAAATGATCTAGCCCTTGGTACAAGAGGTGAGGTCCAAGCAACTCTTTATAAAAGTGCAAAAGCTTCAATTGCTTTTATGGGTTCCTTAGAAGAAAATTCACCTGATTATGTATCTCCTTCTATAAAATACAACTTTCAGTTTTAGTTTGTTTGGAAACATAATTTGAACTAAATGTTGGAATTGAAAACACTATAACAATTTAAATTTTGTAAAGAAAGACATTATTATGAAATTAGCTTGAACTAAAACTTTTTTGTTGGAACTTATGTTTTCAAACAGGCTCGCTTGTATAACGTACCAATATGTGCATTTCATGTATACCGCATACTTCATATGGTTTTGTGTTATCTTAGCTAAGTGGTAAGCAGATATTGTTATGTGAAAAGGATGGATTTGATAATCACCAAATCTTTTGTTAACCCCCCTAAAATGTATCTTCCATTAATTAACTAATGTATTCAAGACAAATAAATTGTACAGACATTTGCAAAATTCCAAGAGAAATTAATAATAATAATAATAATAATAATAATAATAATAATGATGATAAAATTAACTATATGTCATCGCCATGTTCTATTGGGATCATTGGCAGCTTTCGAACATGTTCTTCAAATCAGAAGCATTGGATTCCTAAAGATCAAGATCAGCACTAACCAGAGACTCTGAGCAAGAAAATAGGCCCCCAGAAGGATTCTATGAGGTCCCATTGCCAAAGAGGCGGCAGCTTGTAACTGGGGTTTTGTTTCTGTTAGGAAGTACCATATTAATAGAACCAAAAGTCCTCCATACAAGGAAACAGATCTAAAATGACCTGCTAAAAACTGGGAAGTTCCAGCTTCGCCATATCCACCTATAAAATGTCATAATATTTAAGGACAAGGCTTTTTGGGCGTTGTTAAAGCTGGCAGGCATGCTTCTCTTCCCCAACATTGAACAAGTTTTTTGGTGCTTTTGATTAACAACATATTATTATGTTTTTTGCCATATTGCTTAATCATATTCTCTCACTATTGCTATTCTACATCGTGAGTATATTGCTGCTGTGTAAATATATAGAGCCCTCTGTTGTTGTTTTTTCTTCTTCTTTTTTTTTCTAAACAAATTTGTAGTGGCTTAGGGTTGAATCAACTGCGTACATATCAAGAAGTGGGACGACGATCCAATATTGGGTGGCTGCCATATTGTACTTTTGAAGTTGTTTTTATATTGTACTTCTTTTTTTTTTTTGAAAGAGAAACTTTATAATATAAAATTTCTCATCTGTATATCCGTGTAAATAAACTTGATGACAGTAAGTTATATCTAAAGGAAAATGAAGCAACCAAATAAAGAATAGATATTATATATATATATATATATAAAATATATATTTGCTTGTTCAATAAATGATATAATTTTAATCTATACTTGCTTATGTGAGGGGAGTACTTGGTCTGTTGAAGGGCTGAGTTTGAGAAGCTTGTCCTTGGGAAGTGCAATATTTGGTCAACATCAGCTAATGTGGTGCTGAATGACAACCATTTAATTGTTTTTGAGAAGTTGATGTAGTTATACCATCATCAACAGAATTTTATCCATATAGAAATAGAACAATATATTTTTATCTTTATATCAATTTAGGAAGCATTGGCAACAAAAAAAAAATCTGCTTATTAATAAAGAGTTGCAATTTGTAGTTCTTTGCTCGTGGATTAAGCGATTTACATGCCAATTGTGGTTTGAACCATTTGAAACTTAATTTGCTTGTGTATTGCTTGTTAAATTATCTACAGCTTGTTAGTGCCTTCTGTAGTACTAGTACTATTCACCAATTTAGACTAAAATTCGTAGAAATACACTTTCCTCAACATGATTAGATAGTCTTAAGCAAAATTTTAAATAGTCTAAATGTTAAAAATAAATATTAACAAACAAACTTTTTTTTAGTACAATTCTAGTTTTCTGAGTATTACATGCTTAAACTAAAAAGAAATGCAATGGTCACTTTTTTTTTTTATCACCTCTATCTTATTTTCTTGCCACATGTCATCTCATTTTTCTACTTACAATAAAGCATAACTATCAACCATTATTTTATCTTGAATTACAACTTTGTTGCTCAATTCTTTCATTAATAAAAACAATTTTTTTTTTGTTTTTATTGTTGTTACAAATTACTTTTAACTTATACAAATGCTGTATTAATAAGTCATATTACATATCTATTCCTCAAATTACATTACCATCCGTGATGAGTTTGGGTATCAGTCTTTTTCAACAACTTAGATCCTTTGAATCAAAATGAATTCAATTATTGAAAGCAAGTGAAGTAAAAGATATTAGTGCGAGTACAAATTCAACCAAAAGGAGAAAATATAGTGGGTGTTTGGAAGAGCAGTGGAAACCATTTTACTGTAGCATACGAGAACTTTTTACTGTAGCAATTTTTTTAATTGTTACTGTAACATGTGAGAAATTTTTACTGTTTATAACTGAGATTGTGGTGGAAACCACAATTGCCAAACGGTAGATGATGCATGACATAAGCAAGCAGAGCTGCAGTTGTTCTCTTCCGTGCAATCATTAAAAATGCATAACAAAACATGCGTGAAAGAGGGGGAAAAAAGTATTAACTAGTATACCAGCTTAATTATCAGAATGTTATTGTGGAATTGTCCGTCAGCTATACAAAAACACATTACCACCGTCTTGACATAGCAAGGACATGTTTATTAAACGGTCAAAGGATATAGGATAAAAGATAATAAAAGAGAAAAATAAAGTAAATTAATAATAATCGAGATCATTAATTTCTTTTTAGTGTTTATTTATTTATTTAATAGTATAATAAAAAACAGTTTTATTCTCTTTCTCGTATTTACTTACTTAACAATGAGATCTAATTTAATGTAATTACTAAAATATCATTTTTACATAATAACCATTAAGTAATTAAATTTAAATTTGGACATATAAGTAAATATATATAGCATTCATTCGCCTTGATAGGAAATTAATATTTAAGAGTATGAGAGGATTAATATTTCTTTTTCTTTCTTATATTGTGTGGGACCCACAAAACTCTAATAACTAATTTTGTAAGTAAACATGTAGTTGAAAGGAAAAAGAATCAGTTCTTACTTTCCCTTAATGCAAAGTAAAAGTATTAGACTATGTGTTAGGTATATTCATCCACATCCTTACCTTGGCTACCACTTACAGCTATTAGTTTGTGATTCTGTGTCAAATTTCCCAACCAATAATCCCGCTTATATCTGAAATAAAAAATTTCAGTAGGCTCTTCTATGTAGCACAAACAAATAGATTGAACCGCTATTGATACAGGAAAAAGTACAAAAATTAATCACTGTCCACTAGACGTTGCGTGTAAAATCTGCACAATGTTTTGAGGAATAACGCTTGAAATAATCGCGGCATTAGGCAATCTTGAGCCATTTCTTCTCCGCATATTCGACACAGAATGACCATTATACAAACAAGCTCCTGCTTCTCGTAATGCGTCCATGAAGCTGTTCCAGACGATATCCGAGCCACTAACATCATAACCCTAAAACAAATTTCAATCGTTAATATTCGGAAGAGCATAATAACATGGCAAGAATATATTGATTGGATAGAATATGAGCACTAAAGGAGCATCATTTTATCACTAGCGACACAAACATAAAGTTTAATGCTATTCTTCAAGCAATAGCAAAACCGTGAAGTACAAACAAAGCATACCCTTTTTTTTTGCAGATTAATTATTTCTCTTGGGAATAAGTGAAAGATAAGATAAAGGTAGTGTCTGTTAAAGTACGGTGATTCAAATTATGTTTGATCCGGCCCAAAAAGTTCACGGTGCGATATTTATAGTGAAATTATAATTATGGAAACTTTTTATGGTTTATGATAGTAGCAGTAAGATCGGGCGTTTTTCACATATATCTGTTTGTTATTTGTTCTTCCTATTCTACTGTTTATTTTCATTTATTTTGCTAACAGTGCTCATGGTGACAACTGCGAGAGTCGAGATGTGTATGTCTTTTTTGCAAATAATCTTAACATTAATCAGAATTTGATAATCGTTATCATGTATCTCCTGAAGCGTCTTATACATCATGCAATAATTAGCCTCCTACAAGTAAAAATAATAATAATAATAACAACATTAATAGTAGTAGTAGTAGGGACACCTTTACAAGCACGGAGATATAAAAAAAAATTGATTTTATGTTGAGATTTTTTATAAATGTAATCTTCTAAGATTTACTTTTTATAAATGCCATATATAATCATTTGTGACACAACTTGATACGTAATATGAATAATAGTGTGACATAAACTTTTATAAATATGACATAAATAAACATAACTTTTAAAAGTATAACATAACATGTTTTCACTTTTATTTATATATAACAAGCTACAAACTCCTAAATATTAAATATTAAAATTTGAACGTGCATTTAGTGAAAGATTATAGGTAATTAAATAGAAGAAAAAATAGCTAGGTAATTAAATATGCACTCACATTCTCTGACATGACACACAGTGGGAGCTACAATTTAGATAGATAGGAAAATAGTACAACCTCGAGATGTCTAAGGACAGATGACTACTTTATGTGTGTGTGTTTCGAAGTGATTAGTAGTCGTCAATTAAAATATCCCTCCCTTGTTCCAGAACCTGGCCGTTGAAGCTCTCCGGCAGTGTGGGAGGAGGAAGTACATGGCCTCCTAGGGATCCGCCCAATGTAGGGGAAGGAGGGACAGGAGTCAAGGAAGGAGGAGGAAGAGGGGAAGGAGGGACAGAGGCATGGGTATGAGGAGGAGGACGAGCAGATGCAGGGGAAGGAGTGGTAGGGGCGCTAGGAGGACGAAGAGAAGGAGGGATAGGGGTAGGGGAAGGAGTTGGTGGAGGGAAATGAGGGGAAGGGTTCGAGACACGAGGAGAATGCGGGGTTGGGGCAGGAGGTGACGGAGAGGTTGGGGGTGGTGTATGAGGACAAGGAAGGGTAGGGGTAGGGGCTGAGGCGCGAGGAGAAGGAGGAGCTGGGGTAGGAGGTGGAGGAGGGGTAACGGTGGCTGGGGCTGGGGTACGAGGGGAAGGAGGGGTAGGGTCTGGGTCTGGGTCTGGGTCAGGGTCAAGGGCACGAGGAGGAGGAAGAGGGGGAGGAGGAGGAGGTGGTGGTAGTGGGGGAGGGGAAGATGGTGGTGGTGGAGGAGGCGGAGGCGGAGGCGGAGGTGGAGGTGGAGGTGGAGAACGAACATGACGAGAAGGTGAACATCCAGCCATTGTTAAAGAGAAAACTAATTTATAAAAGACAAACCATATAGAAGTAGAGCTCAAATGTTATATCTCGTAGATTTTGCTTTGTTTCCTTGGTACAAGAGTTGAGGTCTAAACCTCATTATAAAAGTGTAAAAGCTTCAGTTGCTTTTATGGATTCTTTTGGATGAATTCACATGTTTCTGTATGTCCTCCCACAAAAATAGAACTTTCACTTTCAGTATATTTAAAAAATAGATTCGAACCAAAGCTTTGAACGGAAAGCATTATAAAAATTTAAGCTTTGTGAAAAAAAATACTAGTAAAATTGTTTAAACTAAACCTTTTGATTAGAACCTATATTTCTAAATTGGCTTGATTTAATGACACATTATGTTTATATATTTCATATATATATATATATATATATCAAGCGTACGCCATATGGTTTTGTATTTTCTAGCCAAGTGGCAGAGGATATATTGTGCTTACATGAAAAGGATATGGAAAGCATCATATCTTTCGTTAATCAGCTTATGCATTCAAGGCAAATAAACTGTGCGGAGATTAGAAAAATTCCAAGTGAAACAGCAACAACAATAATTATAACAATAAACAACAATAATAAACTATGTTATCGTCATGTCCACTTGAGATTACTGGCAGCTTTCGAACATGTTCTTCGAATCAGAAGCGCCATCATGAGAACAGTAGTACTGAAACACCCGTTATTTTAACGGGTATGATTTTGTAAAAATCATATGAATAAAATGTTACTTTAGCATTTTTACTAAGTCTTCACAGTAAATATTTTAAATCTACCTATCACTCATTTCTACCAACCTTGTCCCGCAGCTTTAATGCTTAATTAAGTAGCCTCAACTACTTACAGACATAGAATTAATTCACTTCAACTACCAGGAGACATTGATATATTTTCTCAACCACCTTTTTAATGCCTCCTTCATCTTCTTCTAC
>CAMOHE010026002.1:0-23015 GCA_946598075.1 Artocarpus hirsutus | reverse complement strand
GAACACGTCTCCTTTTGCGGCATCCTCTAGCTCCTTCGGCAGGTTTGCATCCTTCAACGGCGTCCCATCTGCCTCTTTGCGGACCAAGATTACTGGATTAGTTTGTGATACTAATTTTACTAGTATGCAGGGACAGAGCTAGAAAAATTAGTCATATTGAACTGGACTAACTGAATTAATAAGGCGAAACAAATAAAGGAGGTGTAGAATTTTAAGGAGCAAAATATAAATTTGATAAGGTTTTATATACAACACTAAAAGAAAAAAAGAAGTTCAAGTAGCGTAAGTAGCGTGACCGTCCAACCTTGTCCATAGGTATAGATGTTTTGGAATCCAAACAATAGCTATAGAATTTGCACTTTGGGGGGATAGTTTATAAATTAGTAGACTAAAATACTTGATCATGATAAGGAAATAATGTCTACGCACATAGTACAGGTGCAGTCTCCCCCACATTTTGATGTGTGTTTTGCCGGCGTCTGGCCCCTCCGTACGAGTGATTACACAGCTCCACCCTGCACTCATTTTGCAAAATCCTTTCCCCGGTCTGAGTTATTTCCTTCAGCTGTTGCAGAGCTGCTCAAGTTTGGAGGCACCATGTTAAATTTTTGAGGAAATGGTAAGAATAGACGACTAATGTCAAAATAATATATCATGTCCCATTTAGAATAGTACCGGATAGACTACTTATCCTGCACTAAATCATAAAAAAAAAAAAAATTACAGAGTTTTAAGTAAACGAAAGAGGCATTATTATTGTTATTACTATTATTATTATTATATATGCAACCCATGTGCCCCGCCCAAATAAATCATATTCTACACTTTTCTAATATCCCTGGAATCTGAAGCCCCTTAACCCCGCGCCCGTTGGGCTAATGCCAGCAGATTAGTACTAGTACTAGCAAACGAAAGGAGGCATTATGTTAGTACTATTAATGAATAACTTCTAATGCATGAAATCAGTCTTTTGTTTCTTTTATTTTTTTTTTACAGACCTTCTTTATAGTGACGCAAAAGCGGACTAGCCCATTCTCCTTAGGCCTACGCAAGCCGTAGGCTGGGCTGGCCTATATTAGAATTACCTTGACTTGGCCAGGGACATGAGCTTTGAATGGGCCGGCCCATCTTGACCCATCATGGTTTTAAATGGGCTAACTTATCTAAGCATGTAATTTTTAATTTTTAATTTTTTAATTTTTAATTTTTATTTTTGAATTTTTAAATAAGTTAACAAATATAAATGTTTGAATAGTCAAGAGAAATATAGAAAATGATATTTTATTTACGTTTACCTCATTAAAAACCTTTAATCTAGTGGGACAAAACCTTGCTTTTGTCTTTCAAAAGCAAAGTATGCCTAGAAGAAAAAAAAATGAAAAGAAAAGAAAAGAAAAGAAAAAGAGCTTGTTAGGCTTATTGTAACATAATATATGGGGCCTTGTCTTAACTTTGCTTCTTAGAAGAAGCAAAGCATGTCTACAAGCCAAAAAAAAAAAAAAAAAAAAAACTTGTTATGATGTGATGTGTGAGGCCTTTTATTAAAGAAGGCCATACTTAATCATATTCGTCCATAAATAAACATGAAAATATATATATATATATATATAATTGGGTCATAATGGGCCTACAGTGGACTGGCCCATTGTAGGCCTATATAGGCTTTACATGGGCCAAAATGGACCAGCCCATTATAGGCCTAGACAGGTCGGCCTCGCCCAGCCCGGCCCATGATTTTTCATGAGCCGACATATTTGGCCCAACCTAACCCATCAGTATTTATGGGCCGAGCCGTGCCTTGAACAATACCGGACCATGCCGACCCAGCCCATCACTATACCAGGACAGGCTCGGGCCAGCCACGAGCCCCGACCCATTGTTACATCTCTACTTCTTTCTCCTCTGGCCCTATATCTGTTCATTCTCTCTCTCTCATCAATCATACTCATCCCGTCTCACTCTAACAATGAAATAAATGTACTCTAAAATTGTAAATGAATAAATGATAATATTAGTGGACATCTAAGAAGTGGTTTTGAACCAATAGTTTGGGTTGAATACAGTGTAACGATTTAAATTTTGTAAGAAAAATACTAAAATAGCTCTTTAGTTTAAATCATAATTAAGTTTTGGTTCGAACAAGATCTAAACAGGCTCTTAATTATCATTTTTACTAAAAAAATTATGGAGTATCTTTTTTTATAAAATTAAAAAACGTGTATATGCTTACATATATATATATATATATATAATTATATTCATGTTATGTTTATTTTGGTCATTTGAGACGCTCACTAATTCAATCTTATCGTTTACCAAACACTATAATATTGATTTGGAAGCAACAACACTTTTACAATTACAGTTTACTCAACACTCACGTGGTTTATGTCTGGGCTGCTTTCTCTCTAGCACAACTGCAACCAATTCTTCTAAAATCTATAAAATTACCAAACTAACACATACTCTTAAGGTGATGATGTCATAAGGGTTTCAAGTTGATTAGGTGAAAATTAGTAAATACATATGAATTTCATATATCCTTGAAAACTTTGGACTTCTTTCCTTGTCGGATCATGATTAAAAAAGGCACTTCATTTCTAGCTCTCTCTCTCTCTCTCTCTCTCTCTCTCTCTCTCTATATATATATATATATATATAACAGTTAACAGAGCTTAAAAAAGGACCCACCATATATATACACACACTATAAGTGTATATGTATGTAGTTAATTTCTTCTAAGATGGAAAGCACAGTGGGAGGATTGAAACCTGGAAGGTTGCTGGCTGATACCCTGAGCTTCCATTTCTTTCTGCAATTAACTTGTGTTACTTTCAGTTTGTGTGGAAAACCAAGCTGTTAAGTTTAAACTTAAATCAAGAGTAGCCCCAATCGAAAAGTCAAATATGTCCTTCACTTTCCAGACCAAAACAGTTTCAGATGAAGGCTAAAGTTGTCCTTAGAACGTGCGATTATTTTCCCTGGAGATCTCAATTTTATCGTAGAGGACAAAAGTAGCAAAACAGTTGTCTTTTTTTTTTTTTTTTTTCAAAGGAAAAAAAGAAGATAATTCCTCCCGTAGGAAATAAAAAAAACAATAAATGAGTATTTACCTTTTAATAGTTAGATTTACCAAAAAAAATATGATTATTATCATATCTAACTATTTTAAAAATTAACCACTGATGGTGTTTTTTAATGGAAAAAGTGATAAAAACCGCCACTTTTTAAAAAAAGAACCTCGTTGGTGGTTGGGGTAAGTTTTAAAAATGTGGAATCTAATTAAAATAATTTTTTGCTACACATTTACGAACTGAAAGAATATTTTTTGGTTCCCTTTAGAAAAATTGTCAAAATATAACAAAATCGAGAGAATACGTCTATCGAACAAAGCACAGCAACCAGCCTGCGCAGATACTGCCCAAAAAGCATCTCACTGATATAACTCGTTTATAGTTTCCTTTTTGTCTTTCCGGTAAAAGAAAAACTCTTTCCCACTCTTTCCTTTGTCTTCACAAGGAGGAATTTTCCTCTTTGTTGCTTATTTAGATGTGGCAAAAATTGACAAGTAACAAGGCCGAAGGAATGCTATTTGAGGATCTTTAGCATTTCTCTAATGCCATTCTAGGGATATTAGATTATTCGGACCCTGCAATGAGTGGTCAGTTTGGCCACAACGGGAACAATTTAAATTTATGTTATTTTTTTACCCGTGAAAATGACCCTTTTTTTAAAAAAAATCTTTAATTCTTTGTCAGAGGTCCCCAGACGTTCTCCTCACTCCCAGTAAGGCAAGTCCTTTGGGAGTTTTTGAAAAAAATTTTACACGTTTTTTGAAGTAAAAAATTTTAAAAACGCTCTCAGTATAATTTTTTAAAAATTCTCATTTTTTAAAATAAAATTATTTTCACATATTTTAAAAATAATATTAAACGGTTATGTTTATGTAATTATAAAAAAAAAAAAAAAAGATATCCTTAAAAAATCATAAAACAAAATTTGGGAGGTTTCAGGAGCCGAAGCATATGTCTAAGTCATTATAATATCTCGTTTATTTTATAAGTTTAAATCACAGACTCACAGTTCAAAATTTGATGCCACAAATGTTCTGCTTCACAAAAATTTTTAATTTTTATGTAAGTTTTCTATTCAAATATGTGAACCAAATGAGTTATAAACCTAAATTATATTTGGGATAACTACAAGAATGCCTCCAACTGAACTGAAGTACAATGGATATTTATTTCCTTTTTTTAACAAATTTTATGATTTTGGCCCCTATTTTGTCTCGCCATATCAACTTCAGAAGAGTTGAATTTTAAGAAAATTATACGAACTAAAGGGATAAGTTAGAGGGTAGATTTCCTAATGCACTCCTACATTTTTCCACAACATGGGCCAAACACAAGGAAACATGGGCCAATGGAACTGTTCAAGTCTCATAATTCATTAAAAAAATGAAAATGACATACAAAGCCTCCTTTTAAAAATGATTATGGCCGCACGTTTGGTTATTGAAGTAGACAGCTCATTAAATATCATTGTCGTACCTGTATTTTAGCTGATATCATAGTTAGCCATGTTATTTAAAAATTATTAAAAGATATATACTTCATAATTTTTAAAATTTCATCTTTTACCAAAAACCGTCCCTTGGCTTCTAAGGACCTCAAGAAACGACCTTGAAGCTTATAAGACTCCAATTCTAGACTCTGGATAAGTAAAGACGTTGACACGGCTATTGGACATGATGATTGCTTGAGGGAAGAAAGGCTCTGCTTATGGGAGGCCGTCAAGCAGGCTTTGGGCTTTGGAAATCCAATAGAACAACTTTCGTCAATGCCCGCTTTTTGAAACTTAAATTGTATAAAGGCAATATATGTTTAATTATGACACCACATATAATATGACAACTAGTGTAGTACAATTTTTATAAACATGGTATAAATAAATATAATTTTTAAAAGTATTGCATAAATGTAATATTTTCAATCTAATATCACACTTTATTTTCTTCTAACCTTCTAGTTTTGGAGCTATTATGAGTCCGTTTGTAATAGCTTATTTTAAGCTGCCTAGGGTACTTATGAAAAAGCTTTTTTATTTATACTTTTGATTTTATATTTAAGAATAAAAAATTAAAAATTCTATTCCTATCCTTAAATTACACTACTTATCAATAAGGGCTTTTAATATATTTGAACAAACAAGTTCAAAAGCTCTTCTAAAATCAAAAAGGTATTATTTTAAGTACTATCTAAACACTAATTAAAAAGCCTTAGCTTATGTTTTTCTTCTTCTACTATTTATAAGTAAAAACACAAACCGTCCCAAATGAGCCCAACCTAGTGAAGCTTAAGTAAAATGGAGTGGAGTCAATATCTTATAGTTTTAGCTCGCATGTTGCTCTCCTAAAATTTGAGTCTAGAAAGGTTTGACCGGATGAAAAATGTCTTGCTTACTATTTGAGGGTTTGAATGACTACAGATCTGTCTCTAGGGAGCCCACGTCCTTTCTAGGAAATTGTTGAATTTCACTACGGAGCTAGAGAAAGGAGTACACCAGAGACAGCTCCAAAAGGTGAAGACCCACGCGAACTTTTAGAATTGACTCTTTTGGGCAATTTAGAGAGAAAATTAGGTTTTATGTCACTTTTTTAATAGCACTAATGTTTTATACTACCTTTTTTTTTCTTCAAATTATTGATTCATACCACTTCTAATGTACAATATGTTTAAATTAATCCTACAAAAAATCTCACCATGCTGCTTTTTCTCTCTCTCTTCTCTCATCACTCTACGTTTCACGCTCTTCCTTCTCTTCCCGTACATCTCTCTCTTTTTATTTTTTAAAAGTAGTATGTTTCAAAATTTGTTTAATAAAAGTAATAGGAATAAAAATTGATACTATAGAAGTGTGGTATTTATCACATTGACCAAATTTGGATCTCAAAAAACAAAAAGAAATGGGCCTTTAGAGTAGGGTGCACTAGACGGGTGAAGACCTCTAGTGGGAACTTTTAGAATTAGCTCTTTTGGGCAACTTGGGTCACCTAAACCAAGAAACGGGTCTTTAGTGTAGGAAGCACTAGACGGGCGAAGCCCTCCAAGGGAACTTTTTGAAGAGAAAATTACCAGTTATGCCACATTTTTAACCGTTGTGTTTTTTTATACCATATTTAGAAAAGGTTATGACATGCTATCATTCATATTATATATTTAGTTATATCACAAATAAACATAAACATGTGTAGTATTTATAAAAAATAAATCTTAAAAGATATCATTTATAAAAGCTCCCCTTTTGAAATTGACTCTTTTGGTGGGTTTCCAAAAGCAAGAAATGGGCCTTTAGAATATTTGGATCACCAAAGGCTTGAACGAACATTTGACATGGATGTGGATTTTAGAATGTTTGGATTACCAAAGGCTAGAACGACCATTTGGCATGGATGTGGATTTCAGGTTATCTAAGATAATAGAATGAATTTTTTAGGCTGTTTTCCATCACCCATTTATTTTGGTCAAATTAATTTAAAAGAAACAGAAGAAGACGAAGAAGAAATTACATGTTATAACACACTTTTAAAAAATATATCTATTTATATGACACTTAAAAATAGTTATGTTATATTATCACTCATATTATAAAAATTTCCTATTAAAGAACCAACTCCCGACCAAAGACAAATGGGTCCATTCAAGACAGAACAAAAGAAAAGTTAGATTTTGTAAAATTATTGATGGCAAATATCATCTATATTTTAAAATGTTAGTAAATGTCAAGTATCTTAAATTGAATTGAATAATTATGTAGACTAAAACATCTTCATGAGCTAAATACTTCAACAAATCTGATTTTTTTTCTCCCTTTCTTTCTCCTGTCTCCTCACTATCTCAGTCAACATGATTCTCTCTCTCTCTCCCCCTATTGATCCTCGTCGGAGAATAGTAGGTTGCATATCGACATTGCCTGAAGTTGAGCGAAGCCAGGTCGTGTTGTCGCCAGACTGCGTACCGCAAAGTTGAAGATTGTGCATGTCGGAAGAGGTTACAAGAGAGCAGGTCCCGCGGTCTCCTGAGTGACGTAAAGGCATGTCACATTGGAGTTGAGGGAGTCGTGTGAATCCAGGTTGCGTCATATCGGAGTCGCGTGAATTGCGAAGAAGAAACTCGCACCGTCACATGAGGAAGAGAGAGTTGCTAGGACTTTAATAGCACCTCCCGTCATGAGCAAAGACGAATGAAACCATCGCGAGCTAATATCTATCATTGCTCGTTGTCGTATGTCAAAGGCCGTCGTCGCTAAGAGGAGAAAGAGAGAGAGGAAAGAGAGAAATGGAGGGGAGAGGAGAGAAAAAGAGAGAAGAGAGAGAGGGAGTAGTAGATTAAATTAAGGGTATTTTAGTATGAATAATTATTTAATTAGAACAATTATTTGATAAGTGACATATACCTGATATTTAATACTAATAGTTTAAAAAATCTGACATTTTTTACCATTTTCTTTCATTCAAATTACTCATCGCCTATCAAATCAAGACCCACAAATGTTCCCAAAACATGCGTTAGATCTATAATTTTAAGCGTTCATGCATAATCTCTTCAACGAGAAAGTCCTCACGTGATTAACCGATTCATTTTTAACATCTATTAGCAAAACAAATCAAAGAAAAAATTCGCCATTTCTTTCTTGATCAAAATCTCGTGTCATCAAGTGTGAACTGAAACCCAAAAGTTTCCTAAAAACAGGCCAGTTGCGTTGGGAATGATCATTCGTAGTGGGAAGAATGGTGTAATCAACCAATAACTTAAGCGTGATGAACAAAAAGAATATCCCACTAGCCAAACAAAGTGGGATGGACTGGTCCCACCTATGTTTTTATTTTTATTTTTTTTAATTTTTTTTGCTGAAACTAAATTTTAATATTAGTGAAAGGACTGGTCCCACCTATGCTTGGTATAGAGGACTTATACTGGTGAAGGGCATATGCCCTTGCCCTTCCCACTTGAGCGCCCACTAGCTACATATGCATGCTAGCTAGCTTTGCATGCTTATTCCAGAGTCGGCAACTTGTGACATTAATAAAGATAAGGTTATGTTCCTTCAGTGCAACGCAAAGGGTTTGGACATATCAATATAGGACGTAACAGTGTACATAAACCTAACTGTATATCATATACTTCTCGTTGTTTCATATATATGCATGCCAACCAGGATTTTCCCTTCTTCATTTATCTGTTTCTGGATCGAATAATGCAGAATGTTTGGTGGTTTCCAGATATATATATATATATCTAGAGGAGTGGAAGGAACACTCATTTTCTCGCTCTCTTTTATACTCTCTCGAATCAATGCTTAACAAATAGAATCTATTAACATTATAAATTATTATTTAAACAAAAAGTACGTAGTAGAGTTTACGTATTAAACAATGAATAAAAAGAGTATAAAAGAGAGTGATAAAAGAGAGTACAACTAGCACTCATATATATAAGTTTAGATGTGTATATACATATGATTAATTTGTTGTCTTTCCTTCAATTATATTGCCTTTAGTATGCTACTAAATAACATTATTATAACTAGAGAGCAAAGCATGTCTATCAAACTAGAACCCTTAAATAGTAGGCAACGATGTAATGGCTTATGAGAACCCAAAAAAAAAAAAAGATGTTTGATTAATATCAGTCCATATCAAAGGTATGACTCGTGAACTTAAATCTCGTTTTAAAAGAAAGCCAAAAAAGTTGATTATGAGTTTTAGTTTCTGGTTCCCTAGATTGTTAATCTTCTTTGAGCTTCAAATTAACAGATCGCTATCTAATTTGTTCACGTAAATAATTAATCTATGGCCTCTTCGCAGAAAGTGACTTTACAAGCTTAGGCGAAACTTTTGACGATTTATTGCTTAGAAAAGGACACTGACGGGACGTAGCTAGTGGGAAAACTCTGGTTTCATGATCACCGATTTAACAATATATTTTTAACAATATATATGCTAGAAAAGAGATCATTTTACATGGCCAAGCAGACCACGAGAATTCAATCTTAGAGAGAGAGACAACAATCTTGATATGCATATGGATAGTATATGAAGCAGAAAGAGTGTTCATCCTAGTACAACCCGTAAAATCCTAGGCAGATAATATATGAGGACTCTTCTAAAGATTTAAGCCAACAAAGTTAGTTATATCAAGTAATATTTCAGTCATGATACCTTTTGTTGATAACGATCAAATAGTTAATCAAGTTGTGGAGGAAGCCAATACCGGGCTGATCATGTTAATTAAGGAAACAAAAGTTCCATTTACACCCGTTAAATCAAGAATAAAACAATCGTTAAATCAAGAATAAAACAATGTAACACTAAGCAGTAGAGAAATGGTACGCCTAGGGCGAAATATAGATGTTGAAAAGACTATGTATTACAGGAATATCCACTCAGAAAAGAAAATTGATAATCATACACTCACTCATAAAGAAGTGAAGTTGGTGGTTCTAGGGTCTCGGATAAATTGGAAGAGCTCAATAAGCTACGTAACGACGTGAACTGATTCTAAAAGATAAATACTTGTGGTTTGTTGTGTTTGAAAGCATAATAATTTCAAAAGGTATAAATAATACCCATTTGTAAATTCGATTGCTTTCGTTTGGCTAAATTTAAAGTTGTTTATTTTTATTATATTTTTTTTAATGGAATAGAGTGTAGTCTTGGTTGATTTACTAATTACTGGGTGTCAATCAAGTTAAAATGAGCTAAATCTGTACTCATTTTCTATCTTTTCATTCATATTTTAAAGAAAGATGTAACTAATTAGAATACTGGATGATGCTATAATTGATGCCAATTTAGTTTGAATGTTTTTCTGCCTCTAATGCTAACACTACAAAAAACTAAACTTTTAGTCACAACTGCTTTTAGCAAAACTTTTAGTCGTAACAAAATATAGTGACTAATATGTATTTAGTCACAACTTTTAATTCAATTTTTATTGACTAAAACTTTTAGCCATAAAATTTTTAACAACAGCATATGTCCAAAACTAAAAACTTGTCGCTAAAAGATCACAACAAACTGTTGCAACTAAAAGTTTGCTAAAAACTGTTGTGACTAAAAGTTCAGTTTTATGTAGTATAGCTATCTCTTTTTATCATGTACATCAAAAAATAAAGAAGAAAAAGAAGAAGCAAGTTATCCCTTCTTTTCATTGACAAAAAAATGAGAAGGAGGAGGTAAAGAAGGAAAGGTTTTTCTGTCTATAAGAAGAAGAAAAAGATATTTTTCTGTCTTTACTGCTAATTAATTTTTCCCATCATTTACATAAGAGAAAATATAAGAAGAAGATTTACGTGAAGTTTTTTTTGTCTCTAATGTTAATTATCTTTTCTCATCGTTTATGTAAAACAAAATATAAAAATAAGGTTTTTTGTGACTAAAATTTGGTTGCGAAAACATTTGGTGATCAAATTCAACACATTTTGCAACCAATTTTTGATCAAAAATAAATAAATTTTTCCTGTAGTGAAAAGAAAGAAGGGGAAAAAAGAGAAAGAAATAAGCATATAATGAAGAGTGTGTAAGATCGAGCCTAATTTGCTTCTACTGCGGTTAGTTTTGACAGAGGCGTTAAAATCTTTGCCTTTGACGAGGAAAGTCCATGAAGAGTGGTCAAGGTGCACAGAAATGGCTTCTAGAGCATCAATCTTCGTGGCTCCCGCCAAATCGAGAATATTTTCCATATTTCTTGTGTCCACCGTTTATACAAGCAAAATGTAACTATCAAATAATTATTCAACTATCGCTTGAGCAATTTCTATTCCATTAAGTGTAATTATATAATTTCTACTACGTACTGTTATTATTTCAATGCTTGGGCGCAAATGTTTTCTGATGGCGTATTAATAAACAGTGCCACAAATTTTTATTTTTTTTTTCTTTTTTGTGACAACTAGTCACTAGTAAAAGTAAGTACCAGACTCCATCTATCTAAGAGAGTACGTAGGGTCAAATATGGCGGCAAAGTTGTTTACATGATTTCCATTTTGACAGAGACGTTAGTGGGTTAATCTAATTAGATCTAATAATTGAAATAAGACCACAGAATTTAAATTTTAGTGGAACGATGATCCATTAACACTAAACCCTTTACCAAGAAATCTTAGTCTCGCCACTACCCACTAGTTTAGTCCAAGCACAAACTCCCGAAGAATATATATATATATATATATATATAAAGGTAAAGTAATCAATTCTATAGGCAGAGGACTATGACTTTCAAGGCATTCCAATTTATTAAAGATTAAACATTCTCATATTCTTCTTCTTCTTTTTCTTTTTCTTTTTTTTTTTTTTTTGACTTGGTACCAACATTCTTACCAACTCGCGCTTCCACTATCTGTCTCCACGATCATGTAAACAATTTCCAAGGGAGTATTTGGTAGGAAGGAGAGAGTTGGGGTCAATCTGAATTTATTGTTTGGTTGATCAGAAGAGAGACGAGATAAGAAAAATGAGGAAAGAGTCCCTCTAAGTCCACCATTGATTTTGGATCCTTCCGTCAGTGAAAGGATCCAATAAATTCAACTAATCCATCCAGTTTAAGTTAAAAAGACTATGTTATCCTTTAGAAGAAATTACTTACAAATAATAAAATACAATTTTATATTTATATATGTCACTATTACTTTATCATTTCAACTTTCCTTGTTTACTAGACCACATAAAATATTTGCTATAATCTTTCGTCTTTTTCATTTTTCATCTCTTTTACTTTCTCCATACTACTCTCTATCCCTCCCACTAAAAGGAACCTAATAGTAAATTTTTTTTCTGATCCTCTCAAAAGAAAAAAGAAAAAAAGAAAAAAAACTTTTTTCTGTCACAAATCATGGTCATGATCATGTTAAACTACAGTTACAATCAAAAAATTAGTTGCTTGAATAACTTTAATTATGTTGCCAATTTCCTTGATATGATCATAAAGCAGTTAGAACGTAAAACAAAATTGAATCTTGTACAATACTTAAGTACACTGTGAATGCCCAAAAATGAAACAATCTTGAGAGTGTGATTATGGGACCCTGCTAGTTGAAGACCTACTATAACTTCAAAAGAATTAAACCATCATAGTAGTGGGTCATCCCTGATCGAGATTTATATTTAGCAATATTTGGTAGGTGCTAATTAAAAAAAAAAAAAGTTATCAAGGATGAGGATATCATGATCGTCATATGCAAAATTTGCTCAAGCGATTTGTGCATGGTTTCTTTATTACGATATGTGGAAGACAGCAAAAGCACACGAGTGGTTCTTCTGTAAGTCATTCGTGTATTACTTTGTATGGAGCAAAATCTTCGTGGGACAAACAAAATCGATGGGAATTCTTCGTCTGCAATAAGGACTTTAACCACTTTGTGTTCAGTGGATGCACTGTTAATACACCTCCCTATATATAGCCTCTTTCTCATGCATTCTGATCATGCCTTTCTTCCATGGCTAAAGTACACAAGCTTCTTAGTTGTGCTATATTTGTCTTGCTATGTATAGGCATTTGCTCCGCGGCCAGAGCACTACTCAATTATGAAGTAGAAACGGTCCATTCTTGGGGCATTGGACACGTTGCAGGCGGTGGTGCTGCTGGAGGTTATGGTGGTGGCAGAGGAGGAGGTTCTGGCTACAGCGGTGGATATGGAGGTGTAGGAGAAGATGGTGCTGCCGGGTATGGCAGTGGCAGTGGTAGGGGAGAAGGTGGCGGTGCAGGATATGGAGCTGTCGCTGGTCATGGTGGTGGCGGAGGTGGTGGAAGTGGTGGAGGTGGCGGCGGTGGTTCTGCTTATGGTGGTGCCGGAGGTGCTGGATATGGAAGTGGTGGAGGGGAAGGCGGTGGAGCTGGCTATGGTGGTGGTGGAGAATATGGAGCAGGGTATGGTGGTGGTGGAGGAGGTGGCAAGGGTGGTGGCGGAGGGTTTGGATATGGGGGAGACCATGGTGCAGGTTATGGAGGCGGTGAAGGAGGCGGTTCAGGTGGTGGTTATGGTGATGGTGGTGCTGGCAGTGGAGGTGGTGGAGGCCGCGGTGGGGGTGGTGGCGGAGGAGGAGGTTCTGGTGCTGGGGGAGCTCATGGAGGTGGGTATGGAAAAGGCGGAGGAGAAGGTGGAGGTTCTGGTGGCGGAGCTAGTGGTGCTGGCGGTGGAGGTGGTGGAGGCAGTGGTGGTGGTGGTGGAGGAGGTTCAGGTGCTGGGGGAGCTCATGGAGGTGGATATGGAAAAGGCGAAGGAGAAGGTGGAGGTTCTGGCGGTGGAGCTGGTGGTGCTGGTGGTGGAGGTGGTGGAGGCCGTGGTGGTGGCAGTGGTGGCGGTGGAGGTTTGGGTGATGGAGTAGCTCATGGTGGAGGATATGGAAGTGGTAGAGGAGAAGGCGGGGGTTTCGGTGGAGGAGTTGGTGGATATGGAGGTGGAGCAGGCGGCGGCTTTGGTGGAGGCAGCGGTGGTGGATATGCTTCTGGAGGAGCACATGCAGGTGGTTATGGAGGTGGTAGCGGTGGCGGTGAAGGCGGTGGCTATGGTGGCTATGCTCCTTGAAAATTATATGTACTTATGTATTTAACAGCTTAATATGGATTAATACCTCTTCTTACGCGTGTTAATGATGAGAAAAATAATAAATAAGTAATATGAGTGCGAATATATCTTTGATTTGCGTAGGTCAATTCTATGCTCCTGTACAAGTAATCGCCTCGTAACTATAATGGTGAAATATTCTTCTTAAGTTTTTCACTTGTATATCAAATAAAAATGCTTTGTTGTGTTAAACCTTAACTAGTGATCTAAATTCGATTTCTTCTACATTGTTATAATGGTCAATATCATTATATTAAGCTCACACACTAAAAGTGTCTCAAGAAATTAATCAACCGTCAAATATTTATTATAGAATTAGACAAGAATTATATTTATTGTTTGGAGGCAGAAATAATCTTCATGACTAATTTGGTATTATATATTGTTCGTCATATACACATAATGATAGTAAATAGGAACCACATATTCCTGCGTTGACGTGCGAAAATATGCTCTTACTGTGTCTGCATGAAAATAATGATCTGATTTTTGAAGTGTTTTCAACCTTTTTATTTTTTCCAATACAGTATACCTTCATACCCAGAGTGCCACTGCTTTGCTTTTTGCCCCAATAAGAGACCATTAAAAGTAATTATTGATCCCCTCTTGTGAGTGGCTGATGAAGTTCGCCATAATGGATAGCACACACAAAATTTCATTACCTTGCTGGATGCATTTTTCGTTTCTATGGTTCCCCCTTCATATGTTTTCTTCGCTATCACCAGCCAAAAAAATAAATCAATCAATAATTTAGACAAGGAAAAAAACAAAAACACACGCTCGCAAATCTTAATTTAATTAGATTCGATTCTAGCCAGCAAAATAGTTAAAACAAGCGGTTACAATAGTCATGGAGCCACAAATTTTTTTCAGAAAGGACAAAATTAGAGAGTATTTTATTGTATATAGACATAGTAATAGATTACAATTATTATTCATTGGCGGCATGATTATGATTTTTATGATAAAGTGATCAGACACGATAATTTATTTCAATGGGGTACAATTATAATTTTTTTATAAAATTGGATAGTGATCAAAGTTTTTAAAAAGTTTCATGCGTATATCAAACTACACACACTCAATAGCATGTGGCTCCACACAAGATTGGAGGTATAGTACTAATCTAACAGTAAATCTACACTAAGTACTTTACTAAAATTGTAAAGTTTGAATCTCTCCACCATTTTTTTTAAGGAAGCAATCCCAATAAACAATATTTCACTTACAACATAGGATCAAAAGATTGCATTTGAACTATACTTACGACTCCTAAAATTTTCACCCCTTGGGTTTTTTAAAACCGAATAGTCAAAGAAAAATGACTGAATGTTTTTTTAATTCATCAATATTAGAATTTGGACACACATAAAAATGCAACATTAAGTGTGAAGGGCATGAAGGCATTCTATATGATGGAACACTTTTGTGCTTAAATTCATTATCTACAAATACATAATAAAAGCAAAATTTCTGCAATTTCTCAAGTGCATTATATCAATCGATTGGTATCTTTATTATTATTATTATTGGTATTATGGCTAAATAGCTCGGTTGGTCTTCTACATTTTTAAAAATATGTAACCTAACTTATTTTTATTTAACTAGGTCCAACCGTTTAAAAAATGTACAATTTGGTCTCTAACTGTCAAGTTTGACCATTAAAAATTACTAAATATCATCACTTTTAATTAAAATTATTAAATTATTTTTCAAATAATTGATACATAAAAAACTTAAGAGTACATTATAGCCACTGATTTTAAAACACTAAATCACAACCATTGGTTTAATTTTTACACCCAAAAAAATTCCAAAATCAAAAAAAAAAAGGAAAAGCACCTAAAAAAAATTCCAAATCAGCAAAAAAAAAAAAAAAAAAAACACAAACAAACCCAAACTCGTCATCCACCCCTGCCTACTACCCCCCTCCTACACAGCGACCCTCCTTTGCGCCCAACCCCATCGCAACCCCCTCTTCGTTGACCCCACCTTCGTCACACCCAACCCCATCGTAGACCCGCAGTTTGCTGCTCACAGCCCCCTCCCCGTTAGCCCAAATGCTGAGACTCTAAAATAGATGACAAAGACGAGCCACGCGATCTAACCCCCTTATGAGCCATTGAGCCCGGGCGAAGATGAAGACATGTGAAAAAGTATCGTCATCTAGAGCCCACCCCCTTCACTAGCCGATCGAGCAAAAAAGACCTCAATTGTCACCGTGTGAGCCAGCCGCTGATCTCTGCACCATGACAGCTACCACTCTCTGCAAAAGAGCCATCAATCTTTGTGACAAGGCTGCTGAGGGGTGGGGCTCGGTCTGTCCATTGTCGTTGTCATTGTAGCTTGCATGATCGGCCGTCGCCGACGTCATCCTCACCACAGCAAAGGAAGAGGAAGATTGTCCTCTTATGGATATAAACAACTTTTTATTAATAAAATTTTTATATTTAATTCTAATTAGTATTATATTAATAAGTAGTGTTTTGTTTATATAGATAATTTTTTTAAGTTCTGATTTTTTAGGGGATTAGATCTTTTTTTTAAGAATTCAATCTGATTTTTGTCTTATAAAAAATCTGATTTGTTTAGTGAAAAAAATCTAATTAATAATGTATATATATTTTTACCTTTGTTGATGTTCTTTTTATGTCTTAGTTTTACTTTCTCTAAAATATATTAGGGATTTTACTAAAATTACCTTACTAAAGTGATCAAAACATTTTTTTTTATGGTCAAACTTAACGACTAAGGACCAAATTACATATTTTTTAAACAGTTAGACCTAATTAAATAAAAAAATTAAAGACCAAATTGCATCTTTTTAAAAAAAAAAGTAGGACCAACTGAGCTATTTTCACAAGTATTATTGTTATTGTTCTTATTTTCTAACCATTATCCTTATTTTTTTTCTGCAAAGATATGCTTTCCACATGGGAGTTCTGCACTCTTTTTTTTCTTCTTCTTGTTTGGCACGATTTGAATATAAGACCTCTTAATCTTGTAGATGAGTAGATCCTTTCAGAGTTCAACATTTAAAACCGATTTTCAGCTCCTTTTTATTATTATCTTTCATTGCTCCTTCGAGTTATATTTGAACTTTTTTCTTTTTTATTCAATAATAATTGGCATTTGTGAATGGGATGAGGGCTACCAAAGTGCCAACTGAGTTGAAATTTATTTAAAATTTCTTCGTAACTAAAGATGCTCGTTTCTTTATTAAAAAAAAACGTTTAAGCCTGTTTGATAATTTTTCAAAATAGATAAAATGCTTTTGTTTTAATGATGTTAAAAGTGTTTTTTAAATTTTTCTCTTAAAAGAAATACAAAAACATTTCTAAAAACATCAAAAATAATACTCAAAAAGAGAAAAATTCTTAAGGCAGTAATCTCGCATCTCTTAATATTTCAAAATGTTCATTCTACTAATCACCAAGTCGGTATTGCAATTAGCATTTCACTAATCATAATCGATTACACACTTATAAAAGAATGCACGTCAATCATCAATAACTTCCCCTTCATGATAAGCGTATGATGTGATGGTGTACATTTAGAGGAGTACATATTGAGGACCTACTTGTCATAAACCATGTATATATATATATATATATATGCATGACGTGTACATATGTGGCTTAGTTTTCGATAGTTATATTTTTAATAGGGTATATTTTAATAATAGATGATTTAGCATAATATGACTTTAATCTTCAATTATCATAAATTTTTTGATTAATTATCTAATTTATTACAATGTCTAGTTCATATTACATTAACCGTAGTGGTTAAAAATATAACCGCTTAAACCACATCTATATATATATATATGCATCTATGTCACTCCAAGATATAAAATTCTCAATTGTGATCGTACATACGTCCCTCAAGATACAATACAAAATAAAAGTAAATGGTACATAGCACATTGTTATAATATGACTAATTATACATGTCTCGTGTGAAAGCAATACGGTGAGGCGGCAGTCGCCAGTCGCCAGTCGCCAGTCGCCAAACCTTTTTGAGAGTACTACAGGAATATAAAGTAGCTTTATAACACAAATAAAAACACTCTAAAAATGGGTATTTGAGGCAGATGAGGAGGACAGCATAAACTCACTAAAAAATAATAGCGTACTAAAGCGCGAGTGAGTGCAGAAATTTGTGTCTGCCTATTGGAGCACTGATCACCTGTGGGCACCCACACCTTCCCTTTGCATGCATTTTAGCCACTCTTTAAGCATTTTACGCGGTATTGGGCACTCTATAAATAGCTGCCATTTTATACATTCACTCAATATAAGAATAGAACAAGCTTCCATGGCTTTCAATAGAGGTTCTAGTGTTGTTTTCTTTGTTTTGTTGGGTTTAACAATTTGTTCTGCGTCTAGAGTTCTCTTCACTAATGAAGAATCTCTCGACGGTGCTCTGACAGCTAGCTATGGTGGGCATGCAGTAGGAACCGGATACGTTAGTGGCACTGTTAGTGCTGGCGCTGGTTATGGGGGTGGGGCCGGTGGCGGAGAAGGCAGCGGTGAGAGCTACGGAGCTGCTGGAGGACATGGAGGCGGTGGTGGCGGCGGCAGTGGAGGAGGCGGTGGCAGTGGTGCCGGTGGTGCTGGTGGCGCCGGGTATGGAAGTGGGGGTGGAGAAGGAAGTGGTGCAGGGTATGGGGGTCCTGGAGAATATGGTGCTGGACATGGTGGCGGTGGAGGTGGAGGTGGAGGCGGAGGTGGTGGCGGTGGTGCCGGAGGGAACCACGGTGGTGGTTATGGGGGTGGTGAAGGAGGTGGTTCTGGTGGCGGCGATGGAGCAGGAGGAGCTGCTGGCCACGGAGGAGGTGGCGGCGGTGGAAGTGGTGGTGGAGCCGGTGCAGGAGGAGCCGGTTATGGCGGAGGCGAGGGAGGTGGTTCTGGTGGTGGCTATGGAGCAGGAGGAGCCGCGGGACACGGAGGAGGTGGTGGCGGAGGAAGCGGTGGTGGAGGAGGAGGTGGAGCCGGTGCAGGAGGAGCCGGTTATGGCGGAGGTGAGGGAGCTGGTTCCGGTGGTGGCTATGGAGCAGGAGGAGCTGCTGGCCATGGAGGAGGTGGTGGTAGTGGAAGTGGCGGTGGCGGTGGAGGAGGCGGAGGAGCTGGATCTGGTGGCGGAGTTGCACATGGAGGCGGTTATGGCGGTGGTGAAGGAGCTGGCTCGGGCTATGGTGGCGGAGCCGGTGGTCATGGTGGAGGTGGAGGTGGCGGTTCAGGTGGCGGCGGTGGCACTGGTTATGCTGCTGGCCATGGTGATGGTGGTTATGCCCCTTGAAGTGTGGCAGCTGCTTCCTTGTTTGACGATGAACATCTACAAGGCAAACCTCTTCTTGCCTAGATTACTTTCCAAGATAACCAATCATATACATTCAATTTGGGTAAGAAGATATTTACGTTTAGTCTTGATATTGTAAAATAAAAAAGGAATTAATGCAATAATGCATGTTCCCGAACGTAAGTCGTGTCAATTTAATATGTGCAAGTGTCCTTAAAATTCCACGTAATTTACTTGTGCGATATGTTACAGAGTAAGAACTGTGTGCTTCCAAGTGATACTAGTCATGATTCCATAAAAAAAATTATATTAATTTTGATTATTATTTGTGTAACAAATTTACAAATCATTGGCCCCTCTTCTGTGATTATTAATGCTTGTGCTTCTGGAATTTACAAAAGCAACTGTCATATTATGTGATTAACTTATACGTTTGATAATTATATTGCTAATGTACATTACAACATGGGGATATAAATATAATGATCTACATCATTACTACGTGAAAGATTTAAAATTCTTGGAACTCCAATAACTAAATGCATGTTATACGTACAACTTGGACAAAAAAGTTTACGTTTATAGGCAAAATAAGCTTGAGATCATGAGACCAAAACCTTACAAACTGAGACTTTCCGGCGCTAAACGATGTATGGTTTCATGCAGTGCTAATTAGTCCATTTGTTAGTAACTCGAATTTCTATTGACGTTCGTATGTTAAGAGCCCTTCATGCCTTGAACAACGACACTAAAGACGGTTTTTGAATCCGTAGTTTTCTCCAACCATGCATTTTTCAAGCTACAAAAAAGACATCAGTAGCTTTCAACAACATAAACTAATTATGATGTATAAATGAAACTTATTTTTTTATTAATTGTAGTGCTTAACATAGTGTTTATACATTCTTTTTCTGAAAGAAAAAATAGTATTTAAACATTAGCCAATAAAATTCTATGTTTTTAAGTAACACGTGACAAATATAAACAGCTAACATGCACAATTATATTTATATATATGCGTTGATGACCATTTAATTAAACGATAAGGATACTAAGTGACATTTGCGTTTAAGAACGTGTTGGTTAACCCATATTGTAAAAATATATATATAAGCATATAATTGTATATCTATATATATAAACTATATCTATATATACCGACGCCTTAAAGAGATAATACACACACATGCCTACATGTTTGTAATTTAAATGTTTCATAAGTCGAAGTTGCCCTCGTTAGGTACTCTTTTTCTTTGGTGACCAGTGCATCCTGAATTTTTGTTCTTTGGGAGTTGGACCAATCTTTAATTTTAGCATTTAGAATTTAAATTCAACAATTCTTATCCAATCAATGATAGATGTCAATTAATGGACAATAATCAAGGTCTATAAAATGCCAAAATTTAAAAAAGTTCAGGTTCAACTTTCCAATTAAAATTTATGATGCATTTGTATAATATATGCCCACACTTAATTTCAAAAGATAATACAAACATACATGCCTACGTGTTTGTATTATTAATGTTTCAAAACACAAAGTTGCTTTCGTTAGGTACACAGTTTTCTTTGTAAAGAAGAAATTACATAAACTCTCTATTTTAAGCTCAGTGAGTATAAATATACAATATTACAATAATATTCAAACTTTAAAAGTATATGACTTGGAATTCCCAATTATGCCTTATTATATATTTTGGCAGTAGATTCTTGTTGTCATATTTAGTGTTAAGTTGATTACATGCAATATCACTACAAAAAAACTAGACTTTTAGCCACAATTTTTGACAAAATATTTAGTCATGATATTTTTGTGTTACTAAGATACATTTAGTCACAACTTCAATTGAATTTTTTGTTTTGACTAATACTTTTAGCTACAAAGTTTTTAGTCATGATGGTTTCTATGACTTAAATCTTTATAGCTAAAAATTCTAATCATAAAAAAAATTCAATTAAAGTTATGACTAAATTACATTAGTCACAAACATTTTCCTATAAACTCTTTAGGTCATCAGTTAATAGTGCCAAGTACACATCGACATCATCCCCTAGTTGGTGAAGACCTAAAATCAATAGAGTCTACATCAAGAACTTCTGCTTCAAGCACATTTTTAGAGAGAGATTATAGTTGACAAGTATTACGGGCCAAGTGCTATGCATACTATGTTACCATGTGAGTTCATTCCTTCTGTCTACAAACTACAATGTAGATTTCTTGGTTCCACATTAAACTCAAGATGATAGGCTTCAAAATTTTTCCATTGTAGTGAATCCGTCAGATGTCTAGTGAATCGGTCAGATGTCTATGTAAGCATATTATTGTCGACCCACTTGTCATGATGCCATATGTCAAATTCTTGGCATGCTCTGCGTTTCCAAATACACCTCAAACGCGGTACCAGTGGGATGTACCACAACACCTTTATCAGCTCCTTTTTTTTTTTTCACCTTGATTCTTTACAAACTAGGCAATTATTCAACGTTCCTCATACTCTTTCCATAAAGGACACAATCATTTTCACAAGCATGTATTTCTCATACTTCATTCCCAAAGTGCTCAGTCTTTTTAGCCTCATACATGCTAGATGATAATTTATTACCCTCTGGTAAAAGCTTTCTTAAAAATTCAAAAAGATTTGTGAGACTAGAATTTGACTACTCAGTCGATGTCTTTAAATTCTATAATCCAACTAAAGTGGATAATTTTGTAAACCTTGTACACCCCGTATACATGGGTTCTCGGTATCATTCACCATTGTCTCAAAGATCTCCAGACAATGTAAAAAATGTTCTTCCAAATCATTTTCTATGCCAACCATATTGTCATGATCACCTATATTATCCTCTACATGATAGGTTCCCTTCCTTTACTATTAGAAGTTGGAGTTAAAAAAGACTCACCATGAAAATGCCATCTTTGGTAACTACAAATAATGCTAGAAAATAAATACGCAGCGAAATTTAAAAATTTTTATTTAAAATGATTTTCAAAACAAGTTAGATATGCTATATATATATATATAAATTAATAAAAGATCTTTCGTACTCTTAGTAACTGTAGAAATTGCAACGAGAAGAATCTACTAGAAAAGCCTTAACCAACTGGCATTTCTTATTATTCTTTTTCCATGATGGAGTATAAGTGTTCACACGTCATTCAATCTTCCTCATGTAACTTCTCCTTCTAACCACTTAAGAAAAAAATTAAAAGCTAAGGTCCGAGATGTTAGACAATAGCTCTATGGGACTTTCAAAGTTTTCCCAGCAAAAAAACTATTCTTTAAATCTCTTAAGTGATCTAAGAAACAATAAAAAATTGTTCCCTTTATATAAAGGTTGGATTGGGGCTAGTCCTCATCAGTTTTGGTTACAAAATTCGATTTGGGATCAACTTTTGGAGTAAAAATGCATAAAGCACAAGAATTACTGATGTGGCGAGATCCGATTGACTGGCTTATACTATGTCTGATTGACAGGAATAACGTGGCAAAGACTCCACACGTTTTTCCAACTCCAAAGTGTTATCTTGATTTACCCAATTGAATCCAATGGATAAATCCTACTTTATTTGACTCAAGTACTTATTATAGAACTTCAATTTTAATTCAAATAATTCAACAAAAAAGTTATCTTATGAAAAGGATACTAAATAGATAATCTCATATCAAATAAAATTTATCTCACATAATTCAACTTGTTTTTTGAATTAATTCATAAAATTAATTCAACTAATAAACTAACATGAATTATTAAATTCAATAAATCAAATTTTAGCCAATCTAATAAATAACATAAGTTACCAATCTGTAGGAAAAATGTGACGTCGGCCCGAGCGTACTCCCTCAAGCCTCCATAGGACCCACCTTGCGGGGCCCCTGGACTTATGGCTCTTATTGGTAGACCATCCCCGTGCTGCCCACTCATCCGTGTTGTCCCCTCTGGGGCCCTCTGGCCCCTCAGGGTTTTTCTTTCGCGTTCCTCGGGTTCAAACCTCAAACCTCCCTTAAGAGGTTCTTATTTCATTCTCGAGTACCAATTAAGCTACTCGAGAAGAAAATAAGAACCTCTTAAGGGAGGTTTGAGGTTC